>JAKFHU010000302.1:0-150294 GCA_023783475.1 Daubentonia madagascariensis | reverse complement strand
GGCACCCTTGCCTAGTTCCTGTTTTAAGGGGGAATGCTTTCAATTTTTCCCCATTCAGTATGATATTGGCTGTGGGTTTATCGTATACAGCTTTAATAGTTTTGAGCTATGAGCCATCTATGCCTATATTGTTAAGAGTTCTTATCATAAAAGGGTGCTGGATTTTGTCAAAAGCCTTTTCTGCATCTATTGAAAGGATCATAGAATCTTTGTTCTTGCTTTTATTTATATGGTGAATTACATTTATAGATTTGCGTATGTTGAACCATCCCTGCATCTCGGAAATGAAGCCCACCTGATCGTGATGAATTATTTTTTTGATGTACATTTGAATTCAGTTTGCAAGGATTTTATTGAGAATTTTTGCATCTATATTCATAAGGGATATTGGTCTGCAGTTTTCTTTTCTTGTGTGTCCCTTCCTGGCTTTGGTATCAAGGTGATATTGGCTTCGTAGAATGAGTTTGGGAGGATTCCATCCTTCTGGATATTTTCAAATAATTTCTGCAGCATAGGCACCAGTTCTTCTTTGTAGGCTTGGTAGAATTCAGGTGTGAACCCATCTGGTCCAGGACTTTTTTTTGTGGGAAGATTTTTTGTTACTGCTTCGATTTCGGTGCTTGATATTGGTCTGTTTAGAAATTCTGTTTCTTCCTGGTTGAGCCTAGGGACGTAGTATGTTTCTAAGAATTTGTCTATTTCCTCCACATTTTCGTGTTTGTGGGCATCGATATTTTTGTCGTATTCGAAGATGATGTTTTGTATTTCCATGGTATCAGTTGTGACCTCTCCTTTTTCATTTCTAATTGAGCTTATTAGAGTCCTTTCCTTTCTGCTTCTGGTCAACCTGGCAAGTGGCCTATTTTGTTTATCTTTTCAAAGAACCAACTTTTCATTTTATTAATCTTCTGTATTGTTCTTTTGTTCTCAATTTCATTTAATTCTGCTCTGATCTTGGTTATTTCTTTTCTTCTGCTGGCTTTAGGATTGCTTTGCTCTTCCCTTTCCATTTCCTTAAGATGATTCATTAGTTTACTGATTTGTGACCTTTCTGTCTTTTGGATGTGGACATTTAAGGCGGTAAGTTTTCCTCTCAGGACTGCTTTTGCTCTATCCCACAGATTTTGTTAACTTGTGTCCCCATTATCGTTTAGTTCGAAGAATCTTTTGATTTCCATTTGAATCTCCTCCTTGATCCAATAGTCATTCAGCAAAAAATTGTTTAATTTCCATGTTTTTGGATGAAGATGTGAGTTTCTGTTGGAATTGATTTCTACTTTTATTCCGCTGTGGTCTGAAAAGATACATGGTATGATTTCTATTTTTTTTAATTTGTTGAGATCTGTTTTGTGTCCTAGGATGTGGTCAATTTTAGAGAAAGTTCCATGAGCTGATGAGAAGAATGTATATTCAGTGTTATTTTGGTGGAGTGTTCCGTAGATATGTGTTAGGCCCAAATGTTCTAGAGTCCTGTTTAGGTCCTTTGTTTCTTTGTTTATTTTCTTTTTGGAGGATCTGTCCAGTTCTGTCAGTGGGGTGTTGAAGTCCCCTGCTGTTATGGCATTGCTATTTATTATGTTTTCTAGATCAAGTAGTATTTGCTTTATGTACCTGGGCACTCCTGTGTTGGGTGCACAAATATTTAGGATTGTTAAATCCTCTTGTAAGATTTTTCCCTTCACCACTATATCGTGTCCATTTTTGTCCTTCTTTACTTTTGTTGCTTTAAAGTTTATATCATCTGAAATAAGGATGGCTACTCCAGATTTCTTTTGGTTTTCATTAGCCTGGAAAATTGTATTCCATCCTTTCACCTTGAGTCTGGATGCGTCTTTGTGTGTAAAGTGTGTTTCCTGGAGACAACAGATACTTGGCTTGTATTTTTTAATCCATTCAGCCAGCCTATGTCTCTTCAATGGGCAATTCAAGCCATTCACATTTATTGAGAGAATTGATATTTGGAGTAAATTTCTGATTATTCTATCAGGTGGTGTCTTTTGTTTTACCTCTTGCGTCATTGTGGAATCTGGCTTCTGGAGTTTTAGCTTTTGCGTAGTTTTACATTGGCGGGTGTCTGTTGTGTTGGTTAGTGTACAATGCAGGTCTAAGCACTTCTTGCAAGGCCGGTCTGGACTTCTCAAATTCTATCAGTGATTGCTTGTCTGGAAAAGTCTTTATTTCTCCCTATTTAGCACATAGGAGTTGTCTTCTAGCTCTGAAATTCTTTCCTGTGCGTGGTCTTTATAGGACCATAAGAATAGGAAAGCCTATTCTTAAGGCTTTCCACTGTGTTTTGTAGATCCTTAAATGCTTCTTTCATTTCTAGAATTTCTATTTGATTGTTCCATAATACTTCTATTTCTTTGGAGAATTTTTCATTCATATCTTGCATTTTTCTTGTGGTTTCTTTGTGCTGGTATTCAATTTTCTCTTGAATTTCATTGAGCTTTCTTATAATCCATAAATAAAATTCCTCTTCTGTCATTCTACCCATTTCATTTGAGTTGGTATCCATTGCTGAGGAACTGATGATTTCTTTTGAGCGTGACTTTTCACTCTGGTTTTTCATGTTTCCTGAGTTCTTTCGCTGGTTTTTTCTCATCTGTCCTCTTGGTCAAGAGCTGGGGGTGTTAGGGTTAGTTTATGGCCCTGTCTCTAAGCCCTCGATGTTCGTTCCATGGCAGAGCCAGGGAGAGGAGTAGTGGCCTGTATTGCCTTAGGTGTATTTTAGCAAATTTGGTGGATCTTGGGTTATCTCTGACCTGTTGTCTTCTCCTCTTCCCGGTGGAGTGTAGTGAGATTGTCCTCCCAGCTTGAGCTCTAAGCTGGTGAATTGTACTTGGGGGTATGAGTCCACAGCTCCTTAATAGCTAGGTATTCTGCTATGTCCGTGGCAGACTCTGATCCTCCAGTTGGGGTATGCAAAAGCCCTGAGCTTCGGTAGGGGCCTTGGAGCTCCTAGGGGTTACTTTGACCCTGCTGAGGTGCAGGTAGAAACACAATTTCTTTTGTCTGCAGCATGAGAGCTGGATTGGAAAAATTCTGTACAGCTCAGAGGTTGCTTATCTAGCCGCATGTGTCTGTCCTGATGTGCCTCTCCGCGTGATACTGGCTGATAGGGGGATCTCCAATTGTGCACCCCTTTTCCACCACTAGACCCCAAGGTGAGGGGGGTGGGTGTCTCTCTCCCCAGCAGTCTCCGTCAGGGGGATATTCCCACAGGGGGGCGGGATAGCGGCCACTGGAAGTGCTCTTGGATGGCGCAAAATTCCCTAATGACGTGGGCAGGGTTATGGGGAGCTGGTCTAGTTCAGCCTGTGGCTCTTGAGGTATTCAGTTATCATGAGAACTGGCAGTCATACAAAAGGAGTCACTATAACCAGCAACCTTCAAAATGACCGATCTCTGGGATACAGGAGGGCTGGGACCTGAAGAGCAGGCACTAGGACCAGCCCGTAGCGGACTTGTCGGAGGCCAGAGCCGGGGTAGCAGGACCAGAAGGATGAGCTGCAAACTGTTTCCAATATACAAAGGTCCTGGCACTATAGTTCCGGGATGTTGTCCCACCTGGAACCCACAGATGTAGCTGTCCCTGGCCACCAAGGGCACAGCCTGTCTCTCTCCAGCGGATGAGCCCCCGGGCCGGGGTGGGGCAGAGCTAGACACCCAGCTCACAGCTCCAGGTGGGAGGCTTTAACGATGGCTGCCGCCGCCAGCCTTGCGCACAGCAGGGCTCCGATTGCACCCGGGAGCTCAGCTTTTCTTAACCAGCCTGTGGCCCGCAGAGGCAGTTGCCAGCAGCCCCTAAGGGCATGTCCCGCTCTCTGTTAAACTCCTGGGCCCGGTCTCGCTGACTTCTAGTGGTGAGGTGCAGGCCTGCGGGTTCCGCGCACTGTCCCGGGAAGCTGTATCTCCGCCCAGTCCCTACACGGCCCTGAGCGGTCCCTGTATATTGCAGCTGAGAGCTCTGTTTGGCTCTTGCAATTGCTTCCTCTCCACAGAGCCCACTGTCTCCAGCAACAGCTTTGCCCCAACTCTGGGCTTGTCCCTGACTGAGTGGATGGGGAGGTGCATAACCGCTTCAGGGTCAGGTCGCGCTGCGCCGACCTGGTGAGCGCGTCCTTCCCCCGCTCTGGGCTCTTTTGTACTCCTTGCGCTCTCTGATCTTTGTGAAATTTTGTACGTGTTTTGTTGGGCTGGGTGGTCCATGTTGTTTCTCTGTAATTCACAATGCTGTTTTCGGAGTGAGCGGTGCGCGCAGGCAGCCAGCCGATGGTGTTTTTCACCTCCTTCCCTGGGAGCAGTGAGGTGGGAGGACTCTATCAGACCGCCATTTTTTTCTGTCCCTGGGTTTTTCGCAAATATGTTTTTCTTCCCTCTCTTATTCTCTTAACCATGTAACACAAGATATATTAACTTTAAATGAAAGTATTTAAGTACTGTTACCTTTACTACATATTATTTAAGTTACGACTCATTTAATAGTCAGTGAAGTTTCATTCTCAGGGCATTCACTGATCTTACCATATTCCCCACCATCCTGAAGCAGTTGGCTTGATGAAACTGTGGAATTGCCTTTTGAAGAATCAGTTAGAATGCCAGCTGGCTGGCAGTACCTTGCAGGGCTGAGGCAGTGTTCTTCAGGATGCTACACAGACTCTGAATCAGCATCCAATATATGGTGCTGTTTCCCCCCCAGCTGGAATACACAGGTCCATGAATCCATGAATAGAATTGGCAGTGGCACCACTCACTATTACCCCAGTGACCTACCAGCAAAATTTTTGCTTCCTGTCACTGCAGCCTTATGCTTTGCTCATCAAGGGGTCTTATTTCAAAAGGGAGGAATTCTTTCACTAGGAGAGACCATAATGATTCCATTGTACTGGAAGTTAAGACTCCCACCCATGTTGGGCCCCTCATGCCTCTCAATCAACAGGCAAAGAGGGGAGTTACTGTACTGGCTGGGTTGGTTGGTCCCAAGTATCAAGGGGAAATTGGACTGCTGCTCCACAATGGAGGTAAGGAAGATTATGTCTGGAAAACAGGAGATCTCTTAGAGTGTCCTCATCTTACCATGCCTTGTGAACACATTGTGTACATGTATCAAATTATATCACTGTAACCCATAAATATGTACAATCATTGTGTGTGTGTATATATATAAATGGGAAACTGCAACTCAATTCATGAAGGACTACTACTGGCCTGGCCTACTAAGGTCTGGGTCACTGTATCAGTCAAAGAACCATGACCAGTTGAGGTGCTTGCTGAGGGCAAAGCATAGTAGAAGGTAGTTGTAAATACCAGCTACGACTACGTGGCCAGTTGCAGAATTCAGGACTGTAATTGTTATGCATATTGCTCCCTTATTTTGTTATGAATATACTTGTGTTTCTTTCTTGTACCCTCCCTCTCTCTTTCTGTTTGGGATGTGTGTGTGTGTAGAGTGAGCGAGCGCAAATGCCTTTGTTTTCTTCCCTTTCTTATTATATAACATAGGATGCATTGACTTTACGTCATAGTATTTAAGTACTGTTAACTTTGCTACATATTATTTAAGTTATAGGATATCAAGGAAACAAGTGATCGTGACTCAAGGGCTTTGCATCTTCTGGCAGAAGGACTGGTGCATTTTTGGTTGTATGCAGGATAGTTGTATCATGTCAGGTGGAAGTGTGACTTTGTTATTTTATTTATTTGAAGATTGTGTATAGTTTAAGCAGATGTGTGCTGGCACCAAGTTGACTATGAGTGAGTAGTGATGGTTAAACTTTATGCATGACCTTGGCTAGGCTGTGTTGCCCAGTTATTGGTCAAACACTAGTCCGGATTTTGCTGTGCTTAACATCTATGATCAGTTGACTTTAAGAAAAGGAGATTATTCTCAATGATAGAAGTTGGCCTTATCCAATCAGTTGAAGGCTTTAGGAGGGAAAGCTGAGGTTTTCAGGGAGGAAGGAATTCTACCTCAAGTCTGTAACAGAAATCCTGCCTCAGTTTCCAGCCATCCAGTGTGCCTTATGGAAACTGGACTCCAGACTGTAACATCAAATCTTACCTGAATTTCAGACGTGCCTGCCTGCCCTGTAGGTTTCAGACATGCCAATCCCCATAATCACATGAGGCAATTACTTAAAATAAATCTCTTTAGACCAGTAGTATATAGGGACAGGTATGGGTGTGTGTATGTGCACCTGTGTGGATCCTATTGATGACACTTAATACTGTGTAGAAACACTGAGACCAGTCAATGCTCGATCTCAGTGCCTGGTCCTTTTCTAGCTTGCATGATTCACCAGGGCCTGTGGGAACCCTGAACTCTGTTTTTGGTTCCTTGGTTTTGTGAGACTGTAAAATCTCTGCAAAGCTTCTCAGCCTAGAAAACATCTTTGGGAGAAACAAAATATGCACAAAATGTGGGGCACACTCCTCAAGGTTCACTTCTTCCAAATCTTGGCCACTTAACTCTTCCCTGCCTTGAAGCGGGCTGTTTTTATACCATTTTTCCAATTTTTGCAGTTGTTCTCAGAGGAAGGGCTGTTATAAATTACACATTCCATATTAATAGAAGCACAAATCCCATATGTCCAGATCTTTTACCTTCTGACTTGAATACTTTAGTGATCTACTCAGGAATTCTTTTACCTAAACTCGGTTTTATTTAATTATGTCTATTTTTATTTGTCCCTTCCTAGAAATCCCTTATTTTTATTGTTAGTCACTGCAAAACCTTTAGGCTTTCTTCTTTTTATTTTCCTTAATTTTTAATTTATTTCTGCTCTTCATGTTATTTGTTTATTCACTTTGGCTCTTGTTAGTATTTTATTCCTAAATCTCTTTCATTTGGATGCCTATATCATTCACTTATCAGCCTCCTTCTTTTGAGCCATAAGCTTTTAAGGAAATATATTGCCCCCCCCCCCACCTCTTGAGCAGTGCTTGTCCATTGTTATGTAGTCTCTAAATGTCACTTAAGAATGAATAACTTATCATTTCTCTTATATTTTAAACCTATGTTTAAAATGTATTCAATTCAATTGCTGCAGTTAAGTGTGTTAATTTACTATTATAGATAAGATTGATTGCATGAAAAATTTGATCATTTCTTTAAATGTTTGCCTCACACTCAGGTTTCATATTGTTGTTAAGGTTCCAAGGCTCTAAATGTTCTAAATGTACACATGAATAAATGTCTGTTCTCTAACTTGGAGTTGAAACATATTTGAGTATGTCTTTAATCAAAAATTTTCACTGCGTCTCACTGGTACATTTCTATTGTGTTAATGTTTTCCTATAATGTACAATATCAGGGAAGTCATGCTCTAATCTGGATGCAATTTTAGTATTAAATGTGCAAATTCAATCTTTTTACAATTGGTACTATCCTATTTGTAAGATTTTTCTAAGTTACATTGTTACATAAATTTGCTTACCAGTCAGATATTTCTTGCTTCACAGTTAACCTTTATCATTATTATACTACCCACTCCATCACAAGTATAGCTGTCCTATATTTTATATATATTTAATTTGTCTTTTTCTAATTAGTATTTACTTTTTGTAGTGCTTTCCTATTTACTTTCAACCTTTGAGTGCCCGCATGTATTAGTCGTTCCCATTGTAAAAAGAATGTAGCTGAATATTTTTTATCCTGTAAGTCCCTCTCTGTTCTCTGGCCCAACTCTTCTTTCTCCTTCCCAAGGAGCTATGAACCACCAGCGTCTGGTTGTAAGATTTGCAAATGCGCTGAGAGCAGCTTCACTTTCAGCATTAAGCTTATTCTCTGTTACTCTTCAGGAATTTACCTTACACTTGTCTGACCATAGTTCTTAAGGATAAAATATTTTATTTAGAATGTTAGCTGTTTTCTAGCAGAATTTTTCAGGTTTTCTAATTTATCATACTTGTGGGACTATTGCAAGAATTGCTAAATATTTCTTTATAAAAGTACATAGCTATGAATATAAAACTTATTTGCTATTGACACAAAAATACCTTCAAAAAACAGAATAGAACATTAAGAAATATGCTAATTATGAAAATACCTACAAAACTTTAATATGGAACATACAGTGTGGGTTTCATACGGTATATGAGGATGAATAAAACATTTGTGGTTTGGGAGTCCTGATTATTATTCATGAGGGGAGAGGACCATGGTTATATTTATACCTCACATCGTTCTACTATTAAGCAAAATGTAATCAACAGCATGTAGTAACTCAGGCTTTGACTTCAGGGCTATCATATGCAACAGTGCAGACAAAAATCCTTTGGTCTATTGAAAGATCTGTCTAGCATAATCCCGCAAGTGTAGTTACTGTAATTGAACTGCTGGATATGTCACATTAGGGAGGATCTCTTAAAAATAGGGGCATCACAATAACCATTAGTATGAATTTTTAAAAATCACTGTAGGAAGGTAAGAAAAGTGCCCCTGCCAGGTGAAACTGTGTATCCATGTTTTCCCCCATGAGTTTAGGCATTTGTCTCAGTATATTCACTGAGCTGATAGTCGGAAGATACCTCCAAAGTAAAAATTATGAGTGCTCCTTCAGAATATTATCTTACTAAAATTATGGGGTGGTAAATTCTCATCATATGCCCTTTGTGCCAGAGAACTGTGTGACATCATTCAACCCAGCTTTGAGTAAAATAGTTAGTGGAGGAGACTTGTTCACCTTTACAAAGGCACAGTTCAGAAAGGATAGTCTGTTACTATTTTTGATCATCACTAAAGGACAAATTGCTGGATAAAAACAGGCAATAAAAATAGTGATGTTTTCCAATCCTGGTACATCATGTCTATGAATTACATAAATGGTAAGGCAGCAGTTGGTCCAGTAAAAGAAAACAAAGCAGCTCACCAGCGCCAGGGTTACATAGGTGGCCTTGGTCTCAGGAGAGGGCCGTGTGCTGGTCCTGTGGACATAATGGACTCTCCTGCGATGTGTGACAAGGTGCATTGTCATATATACACTGGTGCAGATCATGAGGAACACACACAGGAAATCCCGCATAATCATAGCTCCTAGAAAGACAGCTACCTGCAATCTATCAGATTCTCTCCCACTACAGTATGTCAGAGTATATATTTGTCCAATGCCACTGGTGTTGTAGGAGGCCCAGGAGCTTAGGATGACCCGGATGTAGATGAGCATGTTGATGGTCCAGAAGAAGAGGAAGGCAGGGAGGATGCATGTGGAGATTTTGGGTTTGAGCGACGCCCACCGAGAGTTGCTGGGAGTGATAATAACAGCCTGAAACATACTCAGGAAAGATGTCGTACAGAGGGAAAGACCTCGGGTGACTCTGGACATGTAGAGTATTGCCTTACAACCAATGTCATCCATGACATTTCTTACTCCAAAACGGTGTATTATTTCTGGAATCCCACGGAAAATAATTGTCATGGCATTAACTAAAGTTAAGTGGGTGAATATCAAATCTATGGGCTTCTTCATATGGGGCTGAAATAAGGTTTTGATGTGTACCATGAGAAGCAATGTGTTCCCAATAAAACCAATCCCAAACTGAGAAAGAATGAATATTCCCCAAATAGTATCATTTGGAATCATTATTTCCATTGGCGTCTTCCAATTTGCATAGACTGCACCATTATAAAGAAACACAAATGGCTTCTAACTTTGATGGAAATAACTGAACTCTTTGGAGAGTATATGAGGTATGCTCACTCCTTCAGGAGGATGTGCAAATGCTCTGTAAAAATATTTAGGAAATTAAGAATTAGTTCTAGAGGCATATGTCAGGGATTACTGAAGTCATTTCAGAAGACTATAAGGGATGGAACAAAGTATATCTTACAGAAACATTAAAGTAACCTATTTTATGATAAATAAATTGAGTATCCTGAAGGACCATGTTTTATTTACTAAACACAGTATTTCACAATTATGGAGATTCTACACAAATTCTACCTATGTATTCTAAATTTCATTTCAAAATTTTGAATGCATTTCTACCTTGTGTCTCGACAATGGAAAATCATCACAATATTTTAATAGCATATGATTATGTTTCTGCTGTGCATTATGTACATTATTGTTATTGTCATTCAGCAGCAGAAGGACCCCATCCCCAGGCTGGAGCAGGACCATCTGGCCCTGTGCATTCCTTTCTTCTGACCCTTGCTCTCACTCTCCCCCAACTCCAAGACCCTTCTAACACACATGATGAGTATCAGAGCAGCTGATGGGTCAGTTCACTGCATCCTCCATCACTGTTCTGAAAATTCACTTCATCTCTTTGCTCCACTCTGAAGTCACTGCTTCTCTTGCCACTGCCTCAGGTAGTAGAATCTTCCTCTCCCATGGCCTTTGTGCCACCAGGCCTGAAGGAGGGAACATCCTCCTTGATCCCCAGTGCCACTCTCAGGTAATTCTCTATTACACCAGCTTTGAAACAACTGTCATTGGCAGACAACATCCATCACTGTCCTTGTGGAAATAATCTGCTGACCCCAAGTCCTTCCTCTACTCAGCTCCTGACTCACTGGGACACCCCCCAACTCCTGCCATGGCTCTTGGTGACTGTAGTGTCACGCAGCTGCTCTGTCCAATGCCCTCACCCTGTCACTTTTGCAGTCTCCTTTATTCCAACTCTCTTGCCCCACCCACCTCATCCTCCTTTTGTCCTACTCCCACTCCAGAGGTTATTACCACAACTGTGAGCTCCTCCTATTTCATCCTCAAGCACCCCCTCCTCTTACCAGCTATGCCCAGCTCACTACATCCACTGTGACATCATCAGCTCTGCCCCGCTGATGTCTTCTCTCTCCATCCCCCTCGCATCGCCTCCCTCTCCTCCTCACCCAGCCTTCTAAGACCCAGCACTATAACCACCCCCTCAAAATCATCTGGTTCCATTGCTCTTTTCTTCCTACTTCCTAGTCCTCACCATGCAAAAAAGCCAAGTCCTAGTTATATCTAATATTCTGCCTAGTTCATGCCATCCAGCTCAGACAAACAAAGATGGGGAAAAACACAAAAGTATGTTAACTGAACATACATCAAATTCCTCACCACTAAATTCCAGTGAACTTTTATTTTTGGCCAGAAATCACACTACATTTTCTAAACTATAACTAGTCTATCAACTTTCTCATTCCTCTTGATGACTGTTTCACAACTTCTTCTCTAATCTCAAACCACCAACATAACCTCCCCCAATTTCACACCTGTAATCCTAGCACTTTGGGAGGCCAAGGTGGGAGGATCACTAGAGGTCAGGAGTTCAAGGCCAGCCTAAGCAAGAGCCAGACCCCGTCTCTGCAAAAAATGGAAAAATTGACCATGTGTGGTGGTGCGCATCTGTAGTCTCAGCTACTCGGGAGGCTGAGGGAGGATCGCTTGAGCCCAGGAGTCTGAGGTTGCAGTGACCTATGATGATGCCACTGTACTTTAGCTAGGGTGACACAGTGAGACCCTGTCTCAAAAAAAAGAAAGAAAGAAAGACAAGAAACCACCACCACAACAACAAAAATTGATGGTACACTGCATATTTCATAAGAAAAATAAAGTAATCTAAAGATTATTTCCCCCAAATCCCACCATTAAATCAATCCCACATTGTGTATACTTGCTTAGAACGTCATCCTTCTCTCCTGGTGCTGTGAATGAATTCTCCATGTTCCTTTTCAAAACCAACCCATCCATTTGTGCAATAAATATGGAACTCTCTTTTTTACTCAATCACCTATCTTCCATTATTCTCTCTCACATGCGTTCTGAAAATTTCCCTTAGCAACATGAAGATGTACTATATTTCTTGTACTCTTCTCTTTTGAGCTACATTCCTTCAAGCAATTCTCTACTTCCTGTCTGCAATGTCTCACATATGTGCTCTTGATCCCAGGATGTGTTAGATTACAAAAACCACTATAAGTTCTTCCCTTCCCTGTTTATATACTAATGTGACGGGGTGGCTCCACTCAAGAAGTGGCTATTTCCTCCACCCCTTGAATATGGGTGGCCTTTGACTAGCTTTGGCTAATCAGTGTGCATCCAGCAGGCCACAAGCAGATCTTGGTAATGTCTGCACGAGGGCCTTGCTCTCCTGCCTTGCTTGGAACCACATGTATAGCATGCCGGCCTATCAGAGGATGAGCGGCCACAAAGAGGAAATATGGGGTACTTCAGACAAATTTCAGAACTGTATCTGAGGCCATTCCCCTGAAAGCAACACTGAGACCCATATGGGACACCAGCCGTCCTCCAGACCACTATTAATACCATCATGATCACGTTTTCTTCAGAGAGTCCAGCAAAGATGTGAAAGAAGCCAGACTCAAAGTCATATATTGTATGATTCCATTTTTATGAACTATCCAGAACACATAAATCCATACAGACAGAAGCAAGTATGTGGTTGCCACGGACCAGAGGGAAGATGGACTGGGATGACTGCTGGATGGGCTTTCCTTTCCTGGATGAAAATGTTTTGGAGATTGATAGTAGTGATGGTTGCACACATTGTGAATATACTAAATGCCACTCAATAGTACACTTTATAATGGCTAATTTTATGTTATGTTAATTTTATCTCAACAAAATATATAAATATACATATAAATATAAATAAGTATAAACTGCAGGTACCAAAGCATAAGCAAGAACAATATGTTATGAACAGTTTGGATTTTCTCAGAAAAGCTAAGATGTTTTAACTTTAGGAAACCTATTGACATAATTCTCCATATTAACACCTGAAAGAAGAAAGGCACATGGCCATCTCAGTAAATGAGAAAGGTACATTTATATATATAGAAAATCCATTTATGGTAAAAATAAAAACCCCTTAGTATATTACAAAGTAAATTTTTAGCTTTATGCAAGGTAGCTAATATAAACATATAACAAACATATATTATGAAACCCAATATAATTCTCTACATCAGAAATGTAATAAGCATACTGTTGGGGCTCAGAGAATAGTGCACCAAAATGAAGGCCTCAGCAGCAAACGTTTTTCTCTGACCTTCTCCTGTCCTCCTGTGTCTCAGTCCCATCTTCCCTTGAAGCTAGCCGTAGAAATTAGAATCCCTCTTCCCCAAGGTGGGTCATAAAAGCCAGAATCCCTTTTCTCGAAATCCAGCTATAAAACCTAAACTCATCCTATATGGAAACTGGCCATAAAAAATGATCTGACCTACCTCGTTTGACTGTAGGTCATAAGACCTCCATTCCAGAGAGGGCCATGACGCACACCCAGAAAGAAGGAATGCAGACAGGTCCAGAAAAATCTAGACATCGAAAACTAAGAAGGGGAAGGGCGAGAGGGGAGTGGGGGATAAAAATCTACCTGTCAGGTACAATGTATACTATTCTGGTGATGGGTACAGTGAAAGCCCTGACTTTACCATGATACAGTTTATCCATGTAACAAAAAACACTTGTACCCCATAAATTTTTTGAAAGAAAAAAGAAAGAAAGAAAGAAACTAGACAGGCCTTGCTGGGTTTCCCCAGTCAATCTATTAGCATTAGATCATACCCTTTTGTTCAATCATATTTCCACACAGCCGTCCATACTTAGTTGAACCTAAGCATAAACATGAGCAATTTCCCCTGTATCTTTGGGTCTTCATTCTGAAGGCTCCCATGTATACACATTAAATCAATTTGTATGCCTTTTCTCCTATTAATCAATCAGCCTCATCTCAGTGATTTTTCAGCGACCCTTTAGGGGGCTAAGGGCCTTGGTCCTTACAATACTAACTATCATTATCCCTATTTTTTTATTATGTTTTAGCTCCTAACATATGTGGTAAAGAAAGAGAAAGAAGGGTAAGCATTCAAAAAAACCGAAAAATTTGATTATCATTATTCACTGATGATAACATCGCTTACACTAAAAAATATTTTGAAAACTCTAGAGAAAATTATCATAATAGCACAGTTTGGCAAGTTTGCTGGATAGTTTATTATAAATAAGATGATTCCTCAGTCAGATAAAGTAATTTTAGAAAATGTAGGATTTACGATAACAACAATACTATGAGATAACCTCAAATTAGTGCAAAAATTTCTTGCATATAATTATATAAATCCATTGAAAGATATTAAGAAAGATAGAAATAGTAGTATTATGTAGAATATTTATAAATCAGAATATCCAATATCATAAAGTGTTAATAATCACCAATATTTAAAATTAAATGTAATTTCCAACAAAAGCTAAACCCCTTTGTTAATGTTGAACTTGACAAGTTGTTTCTAAAATGGAGAGCCAACATATATATTAAAAAAATCATGGTGGCATATGAAAAGAATTTTTCAAATAGGTAAGAAAATAGGTAGAAGAGGTGAAAGAGAAATAAATGAGAGAGAGAATGAAAGTCAGGAGACAATGTTTAATCACAGTGGAAAGTTAGTGGAGGGATCATAAATATGAAGGCACAAGTGAAACTAGCAGTGCCACAGGAGGATGAGTTTAGTGTTATCCCAGCAGGGAAATCAGCTAAATAGAATGAGGGAGAAGAGAAAAAAACACAAGTGGCACAAGGAATAAGATAAAGAGAGTGTGCAAGTATAAAAGGCACAGATGCAAAGAAAGTAGAAAAGGTAAAGAGTAACCAGAAATAGAAAAAATACTGAAAATATGTCTGTAAGGATAAATTAGAAGGCACGAAATGGAGGATTTTAGGAAAGCTAGAAAAAGCAATAATTTTCCAAAAACATTTGTGTTATGACTACCAAACTCCTATAAGAACATTCAGACAAGATTGTGGGGACCCACGTGCACCCCATAATTAATATAAAGATTAAAGTAAAGATATTTGATAGTCAACAGATGCAGAAAGAAGCCTTCTGGGAGCTTCCCTTGTCTCACTAAAAGCAGAAACTTCTAGATATGAAAGTGTCATAAATTCCCTCCTGGGGAGTTTTAAGGTCATGAAAAAGACCAAAGACCACACACACCTGCATAAACAAACATTATCACACACTTTCTTATCTCCAGTTTGTTCCTCTAAACACCCATTTGTTCCTTTCATAGAAGCATTTTCTCCACCCCTTTTCTTTTAAAAGTAGGATATATTGTGAGGGAAACATAGAAATACACTAAAACCTTTTACCCTGAAATGGACAAGCTATAGCTCTGTCTATGTTAATTGCTTAATCTGCTTCTGTAAGACTGCTTATCGCCACACCCACAGGAATGTTTGTGAAACTGATGTTATAAAGAAAGAAATTGAAATTGACTAATGGCTGCAGCTCATGCTCCCCTAAACAGCTCCCCCTTGCAGCAGCCACCTTGTAAATTACGGTAACTTCCGTATATGTACACTTCCTGGTATAAGCTGCTCTGTACCACCTCCTTGCTCTTGAAGTATAAAAGACAAGTCCTCAGATTTTGGCAGAAGATCCCCTCTGAGCCTGCTGGTGTTAATAAACCTGATCTCTCTGCATCCTTGTGTACCTCTTGGTGTTCCCTTCGGCAATGTGACTCTGGTTTTTGCCCCTTACAATATAAGCCCCTAAATGTAGTCATTTAGTGAGCTACTTTTTGTGAGCTCCTGTATGCGTATGAACACTTTTTTTCTCCTGTTAATCTGTCTTTTATCAGTTTAATTCCTAGGCCTACAGATCCTGAATATAAGAGAGTAGAGGAAATGTTCATCCTTCTTTAAGTGATTAATAAATCTTAAAGCTCAAAAATGATACAAATTTGTATAACTTAAATAGCAGAAAGCACTTACAAGTGAAAGGAATGGGTGATGGAGCAACGGAAAATAGACAAATAACAACAACAAAAAAACAAAGAAGGAGAAAGTAAAGGAGAGAAAGTTTTTACAGTATATGGAAACAAATGAAGAAATGAATTAAAAATCAAAATTACAAATCAACAAAAAGAGTTTTGAGCAAAGAGAAAGAGCGGAGGAAAGATGAGAACAGGGTGCACTATCTGCGGGACGGGCACACTTATACGTTGACTCAAACAGTACAAAAGCAATTTATGTGACCCAAACGTTTATACTCCTATAATATAAAAGAAAAAGAAGAAAAGAAAGGCACTTGTGACACGAACAAAAGATGAGGGACTTAAATAAAAAGGGAAGAAAAAGACAGAGAAGAATATACCTGAAAATGGTTGAAATAGAAAGTTTTCCAAAATATTTTTAGACTGAAAAAATTAATGAATGAATAATAGTAGTGAATTTGGAAAGAGAGGCAAATGGATTTAAATACTGGAAGGTGGCAAGATGAAAAACTGAGGCTATGATGAAGGAATGGGATAAGAAACGTGAGGCATTGTTAAGATGACACAGGAGGTGAAAACACACACGTTAGGGATGAGGAGGAAGGAGAGGAATTAAACTCTGTCTGTGCAGGGCATTCAAAGCGGAAACACCCCTGGGTCTGAGAGTGGAGGAGAAAACAACATGGGGTGGGGGGCATTGTACTAACAATGGGAACAAAAGCAGCAGCAGGAAACTAACAATGACTAACACAGAAAATAGGAAATAGAACAAGTGTACGAATTTCACAGGTGTCAGCAGGAGAAACTGAAGGGGGGGTGGAGAAGAGGAGAACCACATGAAAGGAAACAAAGTAGACAAAAGGAGGAGAGAAACAATTATCCACTAGTGAAGCCGGAGCTCCCTGGGCACAGCCATCAGTCACTAGCAAAGCTCCCAGGGTCTCAGGCTGTCCTGGCTGTTCCCAGAACCTTCCTGCTTTACCTGGACCCTGGTACACCCTAGTGCCCTAGTCTCACCCTGGGGTCACTGTCTCCACAGCCTCTGAGGAGACAGCTGATCTTCTTCCACCACGTTGCAAATGTGGCCCTGGAGCTGGGGGAGCCTTCTCCTGGGTCGTCTGGTCCATTTCCCACTCAGTTTTCCCCCACCCTCAGGTGATGTCATGAGACCAATCCAGGTGCCTAATGTTTTCATGGAATGTGTTAAATGAAATGACCCCTCATGGGTTATCAGACTGACATAAATGCTTTCCTGTTATTTAAAATCATTGTAAAGAATGTTGATTCTGACATGGTGTGATTATTGACCTATTTTCATGTCTACCACAATTCAACCTTCTGGAATACAAATAAAATATTTTACATCATTTCTTTTACTTATTGAACATGTACTTCCACTCTATATCTCCAATATAAAGTTAACCTAATGTAATATATTTTACACTGGAATGCCATTCTTGATCACTCTGTTTTACTTTTCTGCAGATATACGTGTGTGTATATAATTTTTATTTGCCTCTGACACCGAGTCAAACAACTGCTTCTGAAATGCCTCCTCATTAACATTGCTCGTAGCACATAATTGACAAAACAATACGAATTTATACCAATTTGTATGAACAAAAATCACAGAAGCAAACTTTTATTGGAAATGGATGGGAAAGATGGGCAGCTGTTTATTTTTCAAAGTAGTTTATGAACTGTCTTAGGAATACTATTTTAACAAAAAATTCATATATATTAGAAGTTTGAAATGAATTAAAATTTTTACACCAAATTTTCCTGATTGTTTAAGTTTCCAAGTTGTATGCCATATAATAACTAGATATTTGTGCATATTTTAACATGATTTATTAATTAGATATTTCAAAGAGATTTTAAAAGAGGCTTATATTAAGGAAAAATACACAGGAAAATATGACAGTGAAAATAAACTTACAAAAACTTTTGAATTTTAAGAAATTAGAACATATGTAAGAGTAAACTGAATACTTTGAGTGACCTTGAAAGATGATCAGTAATATGTAAAAGGACATTACAGAAGAATGAAAAGGCATTATGGAAAACTACGTTAAAGAATGTAAAGAAATGATAGAAAGGATTAAAATACATACATTTAAGATAAAAAGGAGGCATAGAAGAAGAAGGGGAGTATCAAAACTGTAGGATAAGAGAAGAAGTCAGAAAGAATTCAAAGGAAATTAAAATAGAGGGTTAAAAGCAATAAATTCAGGGCAGAGAAATGAGAACTGATAACAATCACAGAAGGTGCGAGAGTAGTAAGGATATAACCAACTTTACAAAGGGTGATACAATCTAAATAAGTAAGTATCAATATAAGAAGTGAGTATGAAGGTTGTAAAGTGAAAGAAAAAATAATTTAAATTAGTGCAATAAGAATGATGGGTGAAAAAATAAATGAAAGGGAGAAGACAGCAGCATAAAAGGAGTAAGAGAAAAGAGATGAGAGAAATGGAACAGAAAACAAATGGTAAAAAGCTCACAGAGCAGCACGGGCCTAGGAACATGCACGGAGGAGACGTGCACTTAGGTAGAAGCAAAGTATGTCATGTGAAAAGAATTTGGAAGAAAAAGTACTCAGGAAGGTAAATTCTTGCAAAGAATCACCAGATCTCTCTGTTCACCTGCCAGCTGCAGGCAGGGAGGGACTTACTGAGCTGCCTCCGTGCTGGTTCAGGGGATGCCTGTGCTCAGGGCAGCTGGATGCCTTTGCCCGGACCAGGGATGTAGGAGGAGATGGGTTCCTTCATCCCCTCTGCACCATAAACCTGTCTGTGCACACGGAACTTTCTGATTTGCCCAGAGGAATAACCAATTACTCTCTTAGTCTCAGAGGGTTCTCTTGTTAAATTTAGAAGTGTTTTAAATTAAAGTCACCACCTGAGGTCACAAACATTCTTTCCTCAACTTTATCAAAAGTGATTCTACAGAGTTCTACAACAGTAGAGGAAAAAGTAAACTTAGTGTTAATTGTTTTCAGTTGTTAAAAAAAAAAAAGAGAGAGAGAAACTATTATTGCTGTGGTCAAAGTCCAGCCATCCAGAGAGTAATTAATTTCTTTCTTCTGAGACTTATATTTATCCATAATTTACATTGAAGCATCCAAGTCTCCATCTATCTAATTTTAAAAGGAATGTAAATGCTAGGATCTGGGGTTAATAAACCAAAAGTGAAATTTTAATAGAATGTCTAAAACATAGTAAATGCTGTAACTAATACAACTTGACGATTTAAACAATTTTATCTGTGGTTTTTAATTTTCTTTTTGGAATATAGTACAGTTGTCAAAATATAGCATTATTCTGTATTTTGTAATGGACCAATCACCTCAGGAAAAAAGAAATGAAGCTGAAATTTGTGTAGTGCCCAGGCCAATGCAGTAAGTGCTGACTTGAGATTTCTTTGCACAAATATATCAACAGAACTGATGAATTCCTCTTTAGGTCATGAGCTTGACTGGCTTTGGTCCCATGCTAATGCTGTGGCCTATGGGGAAAGTAGAGGCTCCTTCCTACTAACATACCCCCCAGTATATTTCCTTCTTTAACACACCCAGGCATCCGACCCCAGGACATCAGATCTAGATGTACTATCTCTTTTCTCAATTAATCTTTGGAAAAGTGTTTACTGGGTGTCTAATTTTCAATTTCCAAGGTTTTAAAAACCATCAATAGTTCACATGGCTAAATATCATAAATAATAATAAATAATGGCTAAATATCAATTAAATTTGCCATCATATATAGGGGTGGTTTGTTGTGTCCCAAAACAATTACAATAGTAACATCAAAGATCACTGATCATAGATCACCACCATAGATATAATAATGAAATGTTTAAAAGAATCCATTTGCACCAGGTGTAGTGGCTCATGCCTGTAATCCCAGCAACCCGGGAGGCTGAGGCAGGAGGATCACTTGAGCCCAGGAGTTTGAGGCTGCAGTGAGCTATGATCATGCCACTGCACTCCACTCTGGGCAACAGAGGGAGACCTCATATCTTAAAAATAAAGGAATGAATGAAAAAATCAATAAATGAATCTGATAATTACCAAAACGTGACACAAAGACACTAAGTGGGCATGTGCTGCTTAAAAAATAGGAGCCAACAGACTTGCTCAATGCAGGGTTGTCACGAACCTTCAATTTGTAAAAAATGCAATATTTTCAAAGCATAATAAAGTGAAATGCAGTAAAATGAGGTATCCCCGTAATTGCTAGTAATGTAGGAGTTATTTCTGCTCTTTGTTTTCTAGATATCTTATGTCCTTTTGGTTTTCATTATTGCGTTCTTTTGTGTTAGATATTTTGTTGTGTACCATTTTAATCTTCTGTTTCTTTTACTATATATATTTTTTCACTTACTTCCTTACTAGTTTCCTGGAGATTACAATCTACATTTTAACTGGTAACAATCTATTTGAAGTTACTAACAATTTAGTTTCAATAATATACAAAAAATTTTGTCCAATTTAGTTCCATTTCTCCCTTTGTGTTGTTATTGTTCCAGTTAAACCTTTATATGTTGTGTGCCTAATATGGGCTGAATGTTTATGTCCATACCAAGTTTACAAGTTGAGGTCCTAATCCCCAGTGTGGCTGTATTAGAGATGGGGCCTATAAGGAAGTTATTAATGTTACCTGAGGTCATAAGTCCTGTATCTGATAGGATTTATGTCCTCATACGACGAGACACCAGAGAGCATGCACTCTTTCTACCTGTGCACACTCACTGAGGAAAAGCCATGTGAGCACTGTGAGAAGGAAGCTGTTTGCAAGCTAGGAAGAGTGCCCTCAGCAGAAACCTAATCAGCTGGAACTTTTGATCCTGGACTTCGAGCCTCCAGAACTGTGATAAAATAAGTTTCTGTTGTTTAAGCTACCTATCTATGGTATTTTGTTATAGTAGCCTGAGCAGACTAAGACAGTGCCCATAAACATAGATTTGCAATTATTGTTTTATGCATTTGTTTTGTAATTCATATGGGAAGTCAGTGGAGTTACCAATCCCAAAATAATTACTACCTACTTTAGATATACCTTTGTAGTTACCTTCACTAGTGTACTTTATTTCTTCACATGGATTCATCTTATTTTATACTGTCATTTCATTTCAGCCTGAAGGACTCCCTTTAGCATTGCTTGTATGGGAAGTGTACTAGTGATTTTCTCCTATAGCTTTTGTTAGCTGGGAATGTGTTAGTTTCTCCATTTTTGAATGATAGTTTTGCTGGACGTACACTTCTTGTTGATAGGTTTTTTTCCTTTCACCACTTGAAATATGTTTTACCACTGCCTGGCCTCCATGGTTTATAATGAGAAATCACCTATTAATTTTATTGAGGATCCTTGTATGTAATGAGTTGCTTCTTACTTGCTTTCAAGAATCTCTGGTTTTGGCTTTTGACAGTTTGATTACAATGTATTTCTTTGTGGGTATCTGATTTTATCTGACTTGGAGTTTGTTGAGCTTCATGGGTGTGTAGATTTATGTCTGTCATGAAACTTGGGAAAAGCCATTATTTCTTTCTGCCCCTTTCTCTCTCTCCTCTCCTTCTGGAACTTCCATTATGTATGTATTGGTATGCTTGATGGAGACCCACCAGATTTTAATGCTCTGTTCACTTGTCTTCATTCTTTTTTTCTTTATACTCCTCAGAGTGGATAATCTCAATTGACCTATTTGCAAGTTTGCTGATTATTTTTGTGACTGCTCAAATATTCTGTTGACCCCCTCTAGTAAATATTTCATTCACTATAGTTACTGTATTTTTTAACTCCAGATTTCTATTTATTTCTATTTTATAACTTCTGTCTCTTTATTGATATTCTCTGTTTGGTAAGATATCATTTTTCCAGTTTCCTTTAGTTCTTCATAATGGTGTCCTTTAGGTATTTGAGCACATTTAAAATAGTTAATTTAAAATCTCTGTCCATCTCTAAAGTGTGGGATTCCTCAGGGATATTTTCTATTAATTTCTTCTTTTCCCTGGGAATAGACCATACTTTTTTGTTTCTTTACATGCCTCATGATATTTTGTTGAAAACACAACCTTTTGAATGTTATGATGTGGCAACTCTGGACATCTGATTCTCCCCCCTCCCTGGGGTTTGTTGTTGCTATTTCTTATAGCATTTGTTTGTGTGATTAGTGACCTTTCTAAACTAATTTTGTGAAGTCTGTATTCTTTTTTTTTTAAATTAATTAATTAATTTAATTAATTTTTTTAAATTTCAGAATATTATGGGGGTACAACATTTTGGCTATATATGAAGTCTGTATTCTTTATTGTATGTAGTTATTGAAGTCTCTGGTCTTTTACCTTAGTGGTTAGATAGTGGTTAAGAGAGATTTCCTCAAATACCTGGAACCAAAATAAAGAAGCAAAACTCCTTCATTCTTTGCAGATGAGCTCCCTATATGGTGGGAACACACCTTCAACACTCAGGCAGGCAATTTACAATAGCATGCATGTGGTCTTCTAGATTCCCAAGTATACTTGGGAGCTTTTCAAAGCCCTTATTCCCCAAAGCATCTCATTCTCAGTCTTTTTCCCCAAGCTCTTTAATTATTGGATTGTTTGCCCCAAATGTTATCTATTTCCCCAGGCAGCAACAGCTAATACCGTTGCCTTTAAATGTTTTAGAATAGTGCCCTCTAGTAGCCACCTTAGCCCCTGGAGCATTCCATATTAGGCAATGAAAGGCAAACCCTTTGATCCAGTTCTTCATAGAAGCACTAGATTGTTTGAGACAATTAACTGCAATCTTTGAGAACAAGGATAATTCTGTTCCCTTCAGTACTGTGTATCTGTACCAGAATGCAGTCTGTTGTCTTCAAGGCAGCCACTGAACTAGGGAGTGGGGGGTGAAACTAAGGTATGTTTAAATACCACAAAGCTCTTTACAGAGATTCAGCTGGGCTTTTTTGTTTGTCTGTTTCGATTATGCATTCCCCTGTTTGGCCTAATCTTGTGATTAGTTTATGGAGCTCCAAAGAAGTTGATTCTGATACTTTTTGTGAGTTTTTTCATGCTTTTGTGGAGGGACAGACTTTTGAAGTTCCCCACTCCATCATTTTAATTTGACCTTATGTTATCAAGAACACCTTCATAAGTTTCAGAAAAAAATCAGAAATAACGAAGACTACTTTTTATATCCAAAAGTGGAAATGGGGAACAAACTATTAGAAAATAATTACTTGGAAAATCCATAAGTCTTATGAGTAAATATGGATCTAAGAAGCTCTCAATAACAAAATTACACATTCTTTAGAAAGTGCTGGTTATGGAAAAATATATAGCAACATAAATATTTGTGGAAAATAGGCTGAATAATTTTCAGAGAAATATCCAAAACATTAACAACTCATGTAAATAGAAAAAAAAAATCAATAGAGCATCTAATCAGCTTTAAAAGTGAGAAAAAGAGAAATAAACACAAAGAAAGCAGAAGGATGGAAATAATATGTTAAAACATAAGGCAAAATATTTTAAAATACTAGTAATCAGAATTGTTATGTGGATCTGAGAACAGATTACTGGGAAGCTATTCTCTCTTTTAACAGAAAAGTATAAATATAGTCATACATTAACAATGGCATATGATGTGGGAAATGTATTGATAGGCAATATCTTCATTGTGTGAACATCACAGAGTGTACTTACACAAACCTAGATGGTATAACCTGCTACACACCTATGCTATATGGTATAACCTATTGCTTCTGGGCTATAAACCTGAATAGCATGTTACTGTATTGTATACTATAGGCAATCATAACACAATGGTAAGTATTTGTGTATCAAAACATATGTAAACATAGAAAAGGTACAGTAAAAATATGGTATAAAGGATAAAAAATGATACACCTTTATAGGGCACTTACCGTGAATGGAGCTTGCAGGACTGGAAGTTGCTCTGGGTGAATCAGCGAGTGAGTAGTGAATGAATGTAAAGGTCTAGGGCATTACCATGCACTACTCTAGACTTTATAAACACTGTATACTTAGTAACCCATAATATATTACTAGTAAAAAGTATAATATAGTAAATACATAAATCAGTAACATAGTAGTTCATTGTCATTATCAAGTATTATGTACTGTACATAATTATATGCACTATGTTTTTTTTTTTAATTTTTTTTCTTTTTTAATTTATTTTTTTAATTTCAGAATATCATGGGGGTACAACACTTTGGCCATACACATTGCCCCTGTTCTGCCCGTGTCAGAGCCACAATCGTGGTAATCTCCCAAACTGTGCTCCCCACATCCATTCAGTGAGAGTTTTTCCCATCCCTTCCACCCCCCTCCCGCCCGCCCGCCCTCTGATGAATGTTATTGCCCTGTGTGATGTAAGTGTTCATCAGTTAGTACCAGTTTGATGGTGAGTACCAGTGGTGCTTGTTTTTCCAATCCTGTGACACTTCGCTTCGAAGAATGGGTTCTAGCTCCGACCAGGATAATACCAGATGTGTTAATTCACTGTTGTTCCTTATTGCTGAGTAATATTCCATGGTATACATATACCACATTTTATTGATCCACTCGTGTATTGATGGGCACCTGGGTTGTTTCCACAACTTTGCAATTGTGAATTGTGCTGCTATGAACATTCGAGAGCAGATGTCTTTATTATAAAATGTCTTTTTTTCTTTTGAATAAATACCCAGTAGTGGGATTGCTGGGTCAAATGGTAATTCTACTTTTAATTCTTTGAGGTATCTCCATATTCTTTTCCATAGAGGTTGTACTAATTTGCAGTCCCACCAGCAGTGTATGAGTGTTCCTATCCGTCCACATCCCCGCCAACATTTGTTATTTGGGGATTTTTTGATATGAGCCAATCTCACTGGAGTTAAGTGATATCTCATTGTGGTTTTGATTTGCGTTTCCTTGATGATTAGAGATGTTGAGCACTTTTTTATGTTTGCTGGCCATTATTCTGTCTTCTTTTGAAAAGTTTTTGTTCATGTCCTTTGCCCATTTTTTAATAGGGTTGTTTGATTTTTTCTTGTTGATTTTCCTAAGTTCTGTATAGATTCTGGTTATCAGCCCTTTATCAGAGGTGTAGCATGCAAATGTTTTCTCCCATTCTGTAGGTTGTCTGTTCACTCTAGTGATAGTTTCCTTGGCTGTGCAGAAGCTTTTCAATTTGATCAGGTCCCATGTATTTATTTTTGTTGCTGCTGTGATTGCTTTGGGGGTCTTCTTCATAAATTCTTTGCCTAGGCCAATGTCCATAAGAGTTTTTCCAACGTTTTCTTCGAGAATTCTTATGGTTTCATGTCTTAGGTTTAGATCTGTTATCCATTGTGAATTGATTTTTGTGAGAGGTGAGAGGTGTGGGTCCAGTTTCAGTCTTCTACATATGGCCATCCAATTTTCCCAGTACCCTTTGTTGAATAGGGATTCTTTTCCCCAGTGTACGTTTTTTTGGAATTTGTCAAAGATCAGGTGACTGTATGAAGTTGGTTTTATATTTGGGTTCTCAGTCCTGTTCCATTGGTCTACGTGTCTGTTCTTGTGCCAATACCATGCAGTTTTGGTTACTATAGCCTTGTAGTATAGTTTGAAGTCTGGTAGACAGATGCCTCCCAATTTGTTCTTTTTGCTTAAGATTGCTTTGGCTAGATGGGGTCTTCTCTGGTTCCACACGAAGCGTAGAATTATTTTTTCTAGATCGGCAAAAAATGATGTTGGTATTTTGATAGGGATTGCATTGATTCTGTAAATTAATTTAGGTAGCAAAGCCATTTTTACTATGTTGACTCTGCCTATCCAAGAGCATGGTAGGGCATTCCATCTATTTACATCCTCTGCAATTTCCTTTCTCAGTGTTTCATAATTCTCTCTATATAGGTCTTTGACCTCCTTAGTTAGATATGTTCCTAAATATTTAATTTTCTTTGTTGCTATTGTGAAAGGTATAGCATCTTTAATTTGTTTCTTGGCTTGATTGTTATTAGCATATATGAAGGCTATGGATTTGTGTGTATTAATTTTGTATCCTGAGACTTTGCTGAATTCATTTATCAATTCCAGTAATCTCTTGGTTGAATCTTTGGGGTTTTCTATGTATAATATCATATCATCTGCGAATAGTGAAAGTTTGACCTCTTCTGCCACTATCTGGATGCCCCTGATTCCTCTGTCTTGTCTAATTGCTGTGGCCAGGACTTCCAGCACTATGTTGAAAAGAAGTGGAGATAGTGGGCATCCTTCTCTGGTGCCAGTTTTAAGGGGGAATGCCTTCAATTTTTCCCCATTCAGTATGATATTGGCTGTGGGTTTCTTGTATATGGCTTTAATAGTTTCTAGGAATGAGCCATCTATGCCTATATTGTTAAGAGTTCTTATCATAAAAGGGTGCTGGATTTTGTCAAAAGCCTTTTCTGCATCTATTGAAAAGATCATATAATCTTTGTTCTTGCTTTTATTTACATGGTGAATTCATTTATAGATTTGCGTATGTTGAACCATCCCTGCATCTCGGGAATAAAGCCCACCTGATCGTGATGGATTATTTTTTTGATGTACATCTGAATTCGGTTTGCAAGGATTTTATTGAGAATTTTTGCATCTATATTCATAAGGGATATTGGTCTGTAGTTTTCTTTTTTTGTTGTGTCCTTTCCTGGCTTTGGTATCAAGGTGATATTGGCTTCGTAGAATGAGTTTGGGAGGATTCCATCCTTCTGGATATTTTCAAATAATTTCTGCAGTATAGGCACCAGTTCTTCTTTGTAGGCTTGGTAGAATTCAGGTGTGAACCCATCTGGTCCAGGACTTTTTTTTGTGGGAAGATTTTTTATTATTGCTTCGATTTCGGTGCTTGATATTGGTCTGTTTAGAAATTCTGTTTCTTCCTGGTTGAGCCTAGGGAGGTAGTGTGTTTCTAAGAATTTGTCCATTTCCGCCACGTTTTCGTGTTTGTGGGCATAGAGATTTTTGTAGTATTCAAAGATGATGTTTTGTATTTCCATGGTATCAGTTGTGACTTCTCCTTTTTCATTTCTAATTGAGCTTATTAGAGTCCTTTCCTTTCTGCTTCTGGTCAACCTGGCAAGTGGCCTGTCTATTTTGCTTATCTTTTCAAAGAACCAACTTTTCGTTTCATTGATCTTCTGTATTGTTCTTTTGTTCTCGATTTCATTTAATTCTGCTCTAATTTTGGTTATTTCTTTTCTTCTGCTGGCTTTAGGATTGCTTTGCTCTTCCTTTTCCATTTCCTTAAGATGATTCATTAGTTTACTGATTTGTGACTTTTCTGTCTTTTGGATGTGGGAATTTAGGGCGATAAGTTTTCCTCTCAGGACTGCTTTTGCTGTATCCCACAGATTTTGATAACTTGTGTCCCCATTATCATTTAGTTCGAAGAATCTTTTGATTTCAATTTGAATCTCCTCCTTGACCCAATAATCTTTCAGCAATAGATTGTTTAGTTTCCAAGTTTTTGGAGGAAGATGTGAGTTTCTGTTGGAATTGATATCTAATTTTATTCCGCTGTGGTCTGAAAAGATACATGGTATGATTTCTATTTTTTTGAATATGTTTAGATCTGTTTTGTGTCCTAGGATGTGGTCAATTTTAGAGAAAGTTCCATGAGCTGATGAGAAGAATGTATATTCAGTGTTATTTGGGTGGAGTGTTCTGTAGATATCTGTTAGGCCCAAATGTTCTAGAGTCCTGTTTAGGTCTTTTATTTCTCTATTTGTTTTTTGTTTGGAGGATCTGTCCAGTTCCGTCAGTGGGGTGTTGAAGTCCCCTGCTATTATGGCATTGCTGCTTAATATGTTGTCTAGATCTAGCAGTATTTGCTTTATGTACCTGGGTGCTCCTGTGTTGGGTGCATAAATGTTTAGGATTGTTAAATCCTCTTGTGAGATTTTTCCCTTCACCACTATATAGTGTCCATTTTTGTCCTCCTTTACTTTTATTGCTTTAAAGTTTATGTCATCTGAAATGAGGATGGCTACTCCGGATTTCTTTTGGTTTCCATTAGCCTGAAAAATTGTATTCCATCCTTTCACCTTGAGTCTGAATGCGTCTTTGTGTGTAAGGTGTGTTTCCTGAAGACAACAGATACTTGGTTTGTATTTTTTAATCCATTCAGCCAGCCTATGTCTCTTCAGTGGGCAGTTCAAGCCATTTACATTTATTGAGAGAATTGATATTTGGGGTAAATTTCTGATTATTCTGTTGGGTGGTATCTTTTGTTTTACCTCTTGCGTCATTGTGGAATCTGGCTTCTGGGGTTTTAGCTTTTGCGTAGTTTTACATAGGTGGGTGTCTGTTGCTCTGTTTAGTGTATAATGCAGGTCTAAGCATTTCTTGGAAGGCCGGTCTGGATTTCGCAAATTCTATCAGTGATTGCTTATCTGGAAACGTCTTTATTTCTCCCTCACATAAGAAGCTTAGTTTGGCAGGATACAGAATTCTGGGTTGACCTTTGTTTTGTTTTAGGAGATTGATGTCTCCCCATTCCCTTCTGGCTTGTAAGGTTTCAGCTGAGAAATCTGCAGTTAATCTGATCGGTTTCCCTTTGTAGGTTACCTGCTCTTTTCGTCTTACAGCTCTGAGGAGTGCCTCTTTTGTGTTTACTTTGGTCAGTCTAATAATTATGTGGCGTGGTGAATACCTTTTCACATTGAGTCTCCCAGGAGTCCTGTGTGCTTCTTGTACTTGGATATCGAGATTTCTGGCTAAGCCATGGAAATTTTCCTCTATTATTCCTTCAAATAAATTTTCCAGCCCATGCGAATTTTCTTCCTCTCCCTCAGGGATACCTATGATCCTTATGTTTGGCCTCTTTATGTAATCCCACATTTCTTGTATGCTTTTTTCCTGTCTCTTGTTTTTGTGTTCTTTCTCTTTGGCTGATTTATTTAGCACATAGGAGCTGTCTTCTAGCTCTGAAATTCTTTCCTCTGCATGGTCCAGCCTATTCTTAAGGCTTTCCACTGTGTTTTGTAGATCCTTGAATGCTTCTTTCATTTCTAGGATTTCTATTTGATTTTTCTGTAATATTTCTATTTCTTTGGAGAATTTTTCATTCATTTCTTGCATTTTTCTTGTGGTTTCTTTGTGCTGGGATTCAATTTTCTCTTGAATTTCATTGAGCTTTCTTATAATCCATAAACAAAATTCCTCTTCTGTCATTCTACCCATTTCATTTGGGTTGGTATCCATTGCTGAGGAACTGATGATTTCTTTTGGGGGTGACTTTTCACTCTGATTTTTCATGTTCCCTGAGTTCTTTTGCTGGTTTTTTCTCATCTGGCCTCTTGGTTGAGAGCTGGGGGTGTTAGAGCTAGTTTATGGCCCTGTCACCAGGCCCACAATTATTGTTCCTTGGCAAAGCCAGGGAGAGAAGTAGTGGCCTGTATTGCCTTAGGTGTATTTTAGCAAGTTTGGTGGATCTTGAGTTAACTCTGACCTGTGGTCTTCTCCTCTTCCCAGTGGAGTGTGGTGAGAATGACCTCCCAGCTTGGGCTCTGAGCTAATGAATTGTACTTGAGGGTATTAGTCCTCCACTCCCTATTAGCTAGGTATTCTGTTATGTCCGTGGCAGACTCTGATTCCCCAGTTGGGGTATGCGAAAGCCCCATGCTTTGGGAGGGGCCTTGTAGCTCCTAGGGGTTACTTTGACCCTGCTCCTCCTGAGGTGCAGGTAGAAACACAATTTCTTTTGGCTGCAGTGTGAGAGCTGAGTTGGGAAAATTCTACACAGCTCAGAGGTTGCTCATCTAGCCACGTGTGTCTGCCCTTCTGATGTGTGTCTCCGTGTGATACTGGTTGATAGTGGGATCTCCAATTGTGCACCCCTTTTCCACCACTAGACCCCAAGGCGAGGTGGTTGGCCATCTCTATCCCCAGCAGTCTCCACCGGGGGGATGTTTCCACGGGGAGGGGGGAGTAGTGGCCGCTGGAAGCACTCTTGGATGGCACGAAATTCCCTATTGAAGTGGGCAGGATTATGGGGAGCTGCTCTGGTTCAGCCTGTGGCTCTTGAGGTATTTGGTTGTCATGGGAGCCAGCAGTTATACCAAATGAGTCACTATAGCCAGCAACCTTCAAAATGAGCGATCTCTGGGGTACAGGAGGGCTGGGACCCGAAGGGCGGGCACTAGGACCAGCATGGAGCGGACTTGTCGGAGGCCAGAACCGGGGTAGTGGAACCAGATGGATGAGCTGCAAACTGTTACCAATACCCAAACGTCCCGCCGCTACAGTTCCGGGATCTCGTCCCACCTGGAACCCACGGATGCAGCTGTCCCTGGCCACCACAGGCAAAGCCTGTCTCACCCCAGCAGAAGAGCCCCGGGCCAGGGCGGGGCAGAGCTAGAGACGCGGCTCACAGCTCCGGGCGGGCGGCTGTAAAGATGGCGGCCGCCGCCAGCCTGGCACACAGCCGGGCTCCGATCGCGCCAGGAGCGCAGTTTTTCTCCGCCGGCCGCAGCGGCAGTTGCTAGCAGCCTCTAAGGGCGTGTCCCGCTGTCCGTTAAACTCCTGGGCCCAGTTCCGCTGACTTCTAGTGGCGCAGTGCCGGCCTGCGGGTTCCCGCGCACTGTCCCGGGAAGCTGTATCTCCACTCTGTCCCTGCCCAGTTCCTCCCCAGCCCTCGGCAGTCTCCGTATAGTGCAGCTGCGAGTTGTGTCTGGCTCTGGCTACTTCCTCCTCTCCACAGGGCTCGCCGTCCCTAGCAACCGCTCTGTTCCAACTCTGGGCTTGTCCCTGCCTGAATGGATGGGGAGGTGCGTAACCGCTTGGGGGGCAGGTCGCGCTGCGCCAACCTGGCGAGCACGTCCTTCCCGCGCTCTGGGCTCTATTGTGCTCCGTGCGCCCTCCGATCTTTATGAAAATTTTGTACCTGTTTTCTTGGGCTGGGCGTTCGGCATTGTTTCTCTGTCATTCGCAATGCTGTTTTCAGAGTGAGCGGTCCGTGCTCGCAGGCAGCCGCTGGCGTTCTTCACCTCCTTCCCTGGGAGCGGTGCGGTGGGAGGACCCTATCACACCTCCATTTTTTCCCTATCTGCACTATGTTTTTATATGACTGGCAATGCATTAAGTTTGTTTACACCAGCATCATCACAAACACATGAGTAATACGTCATGCTATGATAAGACAGCTGCAGTGTCACTAAATGATAGGAATTTTTCAAGTCCATTATAATCTTATGGTATCACTGTTGTAGATGCACATTTTTGCTGATGTTCCTTATCAAGTTGAAGGAGTTCTCCTCTATTCTTAGTTTGTTGTGGTTTTTAAATATACATATTTTTTATATTTATTTTTAATTTATTTATATTTTTATCTGTATATATTCATGGGGTACAAGTGCAGAAACTAAAATGGAGCAGGAGTACCTATGGTGCTTACATCAGATAAAACAGACTTTAAATCAAAAATAGTAAAAAAAAAAAAAAAAAGACAAAGATGATCACTATATAATGATAGATGGATCAATTCAACAAGAGGATATAACAATCCAAAATACATATACACCCAATACTGGAGGACCCATATTCATAAAACAAATATTACTAGACCAAAAGACAAAGAGAGACAGCCATACATTAATGGTGATGGATTTCAATACCCCACTCACGGCACTAAACAGATCACTGAGACAGAAAACAAAGAAACATTGGACTTAAATTGGGCTTTAGAACAAATGGACAACCACAGAACATTCTAAACAACAACTACAGGGTATACAGTTTTCTCATCACCACATGGAACATTCTCAAAGATAGACCATATGTTAAGCCACAAAACCTGCCTCAATAAATTTTAAAAAATCAAAATCATATCAAATGTCTTCTCAAACTACAGCAGAATAAAATGACAAATCAATACCAAGAGGAATTCTCAAAACTATACAAATACATGGAAATTAAATAACATTCTCCTGAGCAAACTTTGGGGAAAAAATGAAATTAAGACAGAAAATTATAAATTTTGTGAAACAAATGAAAATGGAAATACAAACTCCCAAAACCTCAGGGATACAGCAAAACTAATGTTAAGAGAAATTTAGAGCATTAAATGACTTAGTTGAAAAAATAGAAAGATCACAAATTATCAACCCAACATTGCACCTCAAGGAACTAGAAAAACAATAACAAACCAAACCCAAAGCTAGCGGAAGTAGTAAGAAAGATCAGAGCAGAACTAAATGAGATTGAGACAAAAAGAAAAATACAAAGGATCAATGAAATGAAATGTTGATTATTTAGCAAGATCAACAAAATTGGTAAACTGCTAGCTATACTAACCAAGAAGAGAGAAGATCCAAATAAATATAATAAGAAATGAAAAAGGAGTCATTACAACTGATACCACAGAAATACAAAAGATCATCAGAGACTGCTAGTAACAACTAAGTGCTCACAAACTAGAAAACCTAGAGTAAATTAATAAATTGCTGAAAACATACAACATCCTGATTGAACCAAGAAGAAATAGAAACCCTGAACAGAACAATAAGAGATAGTGAGATTGAATCCAAAAAACCTCCCCCACCAACAAAAAAAAAAAGGGCCATGACCAGATAGATTCACAGCCCAATTCTACCAAACATACCAAGAATTGTTACCAGTCCTCCTGAAAGTGTTTCAAAGAATCCAGGAGGAGGGAATCCTCCCTAAATTATTCTATGAAGCCAGTATCACCCTAAACCAAAGCCAAACAAGGACACAACAAAAAAAGAAAACTACAGACCAATATCCCTGTTGAACATAGATGCAAAAATCCTCAACAAAATATTAGCAAATTGAATCCAATAGCACGTCAAAAAGACAATAAACCATGATCAAGTGGGCATTATTCTACAGATGCAAGGATGGTTCAACATATGCAAATCAATAAATGTGATACATCACATGAACAGAATTAAGGACAAAAACCTTATAATAATCTCAATAGATGTAGAAAAAAAACTTGATAAAATTCCCTTCATGATAAAATCCCTCAACAAACTAGAAATAGAAGGAAAATACCTCAAAATATTAAAGGCTATCTATGACAAACCCACAGCCAACATCATACTGAATGTGGAAAAGTTGAAGGTATTCCTTGTAAGAACTGGGACAAGACAAGGATACCCACTTTCACCACTCCTATTCAACATAGCAATGGAAGTCCTTGCCAGAGCAATCAGGCAAGAGAAAGAAATGAAACATATCCAAATTGGAAAAGAGAAAGTCAAATTGTCCTTGTTCACTGATGATATGATCTTATGTCTAGAAAATCCTAAAGACTCTACCAAAAAACTGCTAGGTTTCATAAATGAAATCAGTAAAATTTCAGGATACACAATCAATGTACAGGGATTAGTAGCATTTCTAGACACCAATAATAATCTAGCCACTAGATTATCTAAATCAAGAATGCAATCCTGTTTACAATAGCTACAGAAAAATTAAATACCTAGGAATATATTTAATGAAGGAGATGAAAGATCTCTACAAGGGAAACTATAAACACTTATCAAAGAAATTGCAGATGACACAAAAAATGGTAAAACATTCCATGCTCATAGATTGGAAGAATTAATACCATTAAAATGATCATACTGCTCAAAACAATCTAAAGGTTCAATGCAATTCCTATTAAAATGCCAACATCATTTTTTACAGAATTAGAAAAAAATTCCAAACTTCATATTGAACCAAAAAAGTGCCAGAATAGCCAGAGCAATCTTGAGCACAAAAAAACAAACCTGGAGGTATAACGTTGCTTCACTTCAAATGATACTACAAGGCAATAGTAACCAAAAAAAATACTTGGTACTGGTATAAAAATAGACACATATATCAACAGAACAGAATATAGAACCCAGAAATGAAGCCATGTACTTACAGCCAACTGATCTTTGACAAAGTCAAAAAGAACATACACTGAGGAAAGATACCAATTTCAGTGAATGGTTCTTTTGTAACCTGAGACTTTGCTGACTTTATTTATTAATTCCACAAATCTCTTGGTGGAGTCCTTGGGGTTTTCTAGATACAAGATCATATCATCAGCAAAAAGTGAGAGTTTGACCTCCTCTTTCCTGATTTGGGTTCCCTTTATTTCTTTCTCTTGACTGATTGATTGCTCTGGCTAGGTCTTTCAACATTATGTTGAACAGAAATGGTGACAGTGGGAATCCTTGTCTTGTTCCAATTCTTAGTGGGAATGTTTTCAACTTTTCCCCATTCCACAAGGTGTTGGCTGTGGGTTTGTCATATATGGCTTTTATAGTTTTGAGATCTGTTCTTTCTATGCCTAGTTTTTTGAGGGTTTTTATTATGAAAGGGTGTTGGATTTTGTTGAATGCTTTTTATGCATCTATTGAGATGATCATATGTTCTTTGTTTTTGCTTCTGTTTAGGTGGTGAATCACATTTATTGATTATGTATGTTGAACCGTCCTTGCATCCCTGGGATAAAGCCCACTTGGCCGTGCTGGATTTTTTTTTTTTTTTTGATGTGCTGTTGAATTCAGTTTGCTAGTATTTTATTGAGTATTTTTGCATCTATACTGATAAGGAATATTGGTCTGTAGTTTTTGTTGTTGTTGTTGTGTCCTTTCCTGGCTTTGGTATCAAGGTGATACTGGCTTCATTGAATGAGTTGGGGAGAATTCCCTCCTTCTCCATATTATTAAATAATTTCTGTAGTATTTGTACCAGCTCTTCTTTGTAGGTCTGGTAGAATTCAACTGTAAATCCATCTGGTCTGGGGCTTTTTATTTGGAAGACTTTTTATTACTGCTCCAATATTGTTGATCATTATTGTTCTGTATAGGAGTTCCATTTCTTCCTGATTTAGTCTTGGAAAAGTGTGTGTTTCCAGGAATTTGTCCATTTCCTCTACATTTTCTAGTTTATGTGCATATAGATTTTCATAGATTTCACAGATGGTGTTTTGTATTTCTGGGCCATCAGTTGTAATATCTCCTTTTTCATTTCTGATTGAGCTTATTTGGGTCCTTTCTCTTCTATTCCTGTTTTATTTAGCAAAAGGCCTATCAATTTTATTTATCTTTTCAAAGAACCAACATTTTGTTTCACTGACCTTTTGTATTTTTTTTCAGTTCTGCTTCTACCTTTGTTATTTCCTTTCTTCTGCTTACTCTGGGTTTGGTTTGCTCTTCCTTTTCTAGTTCCTTGAGATGTGACATTAAGTTGTTAATTTGTGATCTTTCTGTCATTTTGGTGTAAGCATTTAAAGCTATGAATTTCCCCCTGAAGAGTGATTTTGCTGAATCCCATAGGTTTTGATAGACTTTGTCCCCTTTGTCATCCAGTTCAATGAATCTTTTGATTTTCATCTTAATTTCATTCTTCACCCAATAATCATTTGGCACTAGATTGTTTCATTTCCATGACTTTATGTGGGTTTGAGTGTTTCTCTTGTGATTGAATTCTAGTTTTATTCCGTTGTGGTATGAGAATATACATGGTATGATTTTGATTTTTTTGAACTTTTTGAGACCTGTTTTGTGGCCTAAACATGATCAATTCTCAGAGAATGTCCCATGTGCTGCTGAGAAGAATGTGTATTCAATATTTTTGGGTAGAATGTTCTGTAAATATATGTTCAGTCCATTTGATTTGGAGTCTGGTTTAAGTCCATTGTTTCTTTATTTATGTTGTGCTTTGATGATTTGTCCCACTCTGACAGTGTGGTGTTGAGGTCCCTGGCAATTCTGATGGTGCTATTTATAGCTACAAAGAAAGTAAAATACCTAGGAATATACTTAGCCAAGGAGGTGAAAGACCTATACAAGGGGAACTACAAAACACTGAGGAAAGAAGTCAAAGAAAACACAAACAAATGGAAAAATATATCACACTCATGGATTGGTGGAAACAATATTGTTAAAATGTCCATACTACCCAAAGTGATTTACAGAGTCCATGCAACCCCCATCAAAATACCAACATCATATTTCACAGATCTAGAAAAAATAGTTCTACATTTTGTTTGGAACCATAAAAGAGTCCAAATAGCCAAAGCAATCCTAAGCAAAAAGAACAAATCTGGAGGCATCACATTACCAGATTTCAATCAATACTACAAGGCTATAGTAACGCACACGGGATGGTATTGGTACAAAGATAGAGACATAGACAGATGGAATGGAGTAGAGAATGCAGATATGAAACCATCTACCTACAGCCAACTGATCTTTGACAAAACAGACAAAAATGCACACTGGGGAAAAGAAGCCCTGTTTAATAAATGGTTCTGGGAAAATTGGATTGCCATATGCAAAAGAAGGAAACTGGACCCCTATATCTCATCATATAACAATAAAAGCAAAATGGATTAAAGACTTCAGGGTAAGACCTGAAACTATAAAAAATAGTAGTAGAAAGCCTATGGAAAATTCTTCTGGACATTGGTCTAGGCAAATAATTCCTGACTAAGGCCTCAAAAGCACAGGCAACAAAAACAGAAATAGACAAATGTGACTTAATTAAACTGAAACTCTTCTGCACAGCAAAAGAAATAATAATGAGAGTGAACAGACAACCTACAGAATGGGAGAAAATATTTGCAAGGTATATCTCTAACAGAGCACTAATATCCACAACTTACAAGGAACTCAAATAGCTCAATAACAACAATAAAAAAAAAAAACCAGTAAAAAGTGGGCTAAAGACATGAATTGATATTTTCCATAAGAAGACAAAGAAATGGCCAAAAAAGTATATGAAAAAATATTCAACCTCACTAATCACCAGAAAAATGCAAGTTAAAACAACAATGAGAAATCATCTTACTCTACCTAGAATGGCTATCATTAAAAATACAAAAAATAACAAATATTGGTAAGGATGCAGAGAAAACAGAATTCATACTGTGTTGGTGGGAATGTAAATTAGTGCAACCTCTATGGGAAACAGTATGGAGATTTCTCAAAGAACTAAAATTAGAACTACTATACAATCTAGCAATCCCACTACTGGTTATCTACCCAAAGGAAAAGAAATCAACATATAAAAAGGATACTTTGACTTATATGTTTATCAGCACTATTCACAATAGGAAAGATACGGAAGCAACCTGTGTCCATCAATAGAAGATTGGATAAAGGAAATATGGTATATATACACAGGTAATACTTTTCAGCCATAAAAAATGAAATTGTGTCTTTTCAGCAACATGGGTGGAACTGGAGTTGTTTCTTAAGTGAAACATCTCAGACACAGAAAGGTAAATACCACACGTTCTCATTTATAAGTAGTAAATAAATGATGTGTACACATGGAAGGAGAGTATGGAATGACAGACAATGGAGACTCAAAGGAGTGGGAGGGTGAGAGTGAGTGGATGATATGAGGTTACATGGTGGGTACAATGTGCATTGCTCCAGTGATGGATGCACTGAAATTACTGACTTCACCAAAATGCAATACATCAATGTAGCAAAATTGCACTTGTACCCCATGAATATATACAAATTAAAAATATAAATAAATTAAAAATAAATTAAATTCCACCTGGAGAAAAAGGTGGCAGTCCAGAAGTGGCACTCAACCATGCCACTCTCAAGGAAAGAAGTGTAGATTGCAAGCAGATGCCTACCTACAGATAGCTCTTCTCAGAAGGAACAATGTGAAGTCACAGAGAAGTGACGTGGGACACTCAGTGTGAAAAAGAAAGTGATGGGGTAATCCACGCAACAAGATCAAAGTGATCTATGGGGAGACATTGGTACCTAGGGAAGAATAGGAGGATAGAGCACTGGGGCTCTGCACTCACCCTGCAGACACTCTGGCCAAGTTGTGAAAGGGCTCCTTCCACCACCAGAGGCCTCTGCCTGGACAGACCAGGGTCCTGCCTGGAGGCTGTGCAGAGTTATTGCATAGATCAACAGGTGTGGTGGGGATGGCGTGGCAGCTGATCCTGGGTTCCTGCAGCTGAAGCCATCCTGTGCTCTTGGATGCATGGTGCCAGGTCGGTACGGGACTCAACTTTTCCCAGTGGCCTTCATATCACAGCCACCAAGGTGGGGATGAAACAGACTAAGCAGAGGTTCCCCTGAGCTGCACCCTGTGACTGGAAGCCAAGTGCCCCTCCCCTACAGCACAACAGATTCTAAGGATGGGAGTTGACTGGGGCACTGCAGGCTCTGACCTGGGAGGCTTTGGATGACTGCTTCAGCAAGTCCTGAGGGGCGGGGAGAACTTTGCAGTCCCTGGGCTGCTAGAACAGACCTCCACTCATGTGACTTGGCATCTGCATGGTCCCCAAGCCTGCAGAACAGCCCGCCGCCTGCTCGGCCCTGACTCCGCTCTCCAGATCAGATCAGCCTACCGCTCACAGGGCCCTGCTTCTGGCTCTGAGGCCCTGCTCAGAAGCCCTAATTCTGGTTCTTCCCCTGTCCTGGCTCTGAGGCTTGGCCCCTGTGACTCCAAAACTCTCAACAGGTCCAGGACACAGCCCCCAAGATTCCAGTACTGCACCTGGTCCCCAAGACCCCACCCCTGAGCCTCCACCACTGCAGAACAGCCAGCAGAACCAATCCAAGGTCCAACGCCCCACCAGGGATCACTCAAGGAATTGGTTCAAGCAAACGCCCACAGCTTGGAAACCCATGACCACTGCCCAGATAGCCTTACCCAGCTGCCACACTCATGTCTTTGGGGAGGCCCTGGGCAGAGCATTCCTCACAATGCCAACATCCATGGAGATGGTCTTGCACAGCTCCCAACTTGAACTTCCTACAACTATCTGGTGAACAACCCAACACCCAGCACAAAGATCATCCACCAGGCTTGAACAGTGGCAACCACGGATGAACAGGACAAATCAAAACAGCTGGACTACAGGCTTCTAGTTACAAGCCCCTCCCCTGCCACGTCAACTTTCCAGAGCAGGAAAAAAAGGGCCATCTAGGAAACACCCCTTCTTCTAATTAAGCAGGATAGTCCCCAGTAAAGAATAGGTGCCCAGCAAACCTACTAGCTCTGAGTCAAGAAAAGAGATTTCAGATGAGAAGAGACCAGCAAAGGAACCTTGGCAACATGAAAAAACAAAACAGTTCAACATGCCCAAGGGATCACAATGGAGCTACAGTAGTGAAGTCCAACCACAAGGCAATTGCCAGAATGACAGAAATGAAATTCAGAATATGGATGGCAAATAAGATGAATAAAATTGAAGAGAAAGCTATAAACCAACAAAAAGAAGCAAAAAATATTTCAGTAAATTAATAAAAAAGTTATTAAAGAGATAAAACAACATAAGAAGAGATATAATTGAACTTGAAGGAATTAAAGAGTCATTTAGGGAATTTCAAAACACAGCAGAAAGCTTCAGCCACAGACTAAACCAAGGAGAAGAAAGAATCTGAGAGCTTGAAGACAAGCCTCTCAAGCAAACCCAGTCATTTAAAGATGCAGAGAAGAGAATGAAAAAGGTGGAGTAATTACTTAGAGAGATATGGGACTATGCAAAATGAACTAACACACAAATTATAGGTATCTTTGAGGGAGAAGAAGAAAAAGCTAAAAGAATGGAAAATCTACCAAGAGCATCATTGAGGAAAACTTCTCTGGTATTGCCATTGGTCCAGATATCCAGATACAATATGGTCATCAAACACTGGGGAGGTTCATAGCAAATAGGTCATCTTCTCCAAGACATATAGTAATCAAACTGGCCAAAGTCAAAATGAAACAGAAAATTCTACAAGCAGCAAGATGTAAGCAATTACTGACCTACAAAGGAAAACCCATCAGGCTATCTAGACTTCTCAGCACAACCCTTACAAGCCAGAAGGGAGTGGGGCCCCATCTTTAATCTTCTTAAACAGAACAAATGCTAGCCTAGCATTTTGTATCCTGCAAAACCAAGTTTCACAGTTGGTGGGGAAATTAAGTCTTTACCAGAGAAGCAAACACTGAGGAAAATTGTCATGACCAGACCTGCTCTACAGGAAATACTCAGAACTGCATTATACACAAATCAGCACAATAGATACCCACCAGCGTAAAATCACCCAAAAAAGCTAAAGCTCACAACTCTTATAAAATAGCACAAGAAGGGAAACAATGCTATAAGGTACTACCACACATGATGAACAGAACAGCATCCCACCTATCAATTCTATCTCTCAACTTAATGGTTTAAATGTGCCACTCAAAAAACACAGGCTGGCTGAATGGATGAAAAAAGACAACCCAAGTATCTCCTGCCTGCAAGAGTCACATATAAACCACAAGAACACATGAAGTCTAAATGTGAAGGGATGGAAAAGCTACTCCATGAAAATGAACAGCAAAAGAGAGCTGGTGTAGCCATTCTCATATCAGATGAAATTGACATTAAATCAACAATGGTAAAGAAACACAAAGATGGTAATTATATAATTATAAAGGGAATAATTCAACAAGAAGATATAATAATCCTCTCTCTATATATGCACCTAACACAGGAGCTCTCATATACATAAAACAAATAGTTCTGGGGCTAAGCAAGGATATAAATATCAGCATCATAATTTCTGGGGATGTCAACATCACACTGCCAGAGCTGGACAAATCAAAGCAACAAATAATTAAAGAAACACTGGACTTAATTGGGACCCTAAAACAAATTGACCTAACACACAATTAAGGAACATTCTACCAAAAACTACATATTCAAGAATGTATGTACATTCTTCTCAGTACATGGGATATTCTCCAAGATTGATCACATCTTAGGCCACAAAAAAAGAGTCAAAAATTTCAAAAAAATTGAAATCATACCACATATCTTCTCAGAACACACAGGAATAAAACTATAAATCAACACCAATAGTAACATTCAATTCTACACAGTCATGGAAATCAAATAACTTGCTGCTGAACAATTATTGGGTCAAGAATGTAATTAAGATGGAAATCAAAAATTCTTTGACTGAACAAAAAAGGGGACACAAGCTATCAAAATCTATCAGGTTCTGCAAAAGGATTCCTAAGCAGATAATTTATATCCTTATATGCCCATATCAAAAAGTCAGAAAGATCAGAAATTAACAACCTAATATTATATCTCAAGGAAGTAGAAAAGGAAGGGCAAACCAAACCCAAAGCCAACAGAAGAAAAAAGATAAGAAATGTCAGAGCAGTACTAAATGAAATGGAAAAACCACTAAAGGTCAGTGAAACAAAAAGTTGTTTCTTTGAAAAGTTAAACAAAATTGATAGACTTCTTGCTAGATTAACCAGGAATAGAAAAGAAAAGACCCAAATAAACTCAACCAGAAATGAAAAAGTAGATATTACAACTGATAGCACAAAAATACATAAAATCATCTGTGAATGCTATAAAAATCTCTATGCACATAAACTAGAAAATGTAGAGGAAATGGACAAATTCCTGGAAACACACAACCTTCCAAGACTCAGTCAGGAAGAAAGAACTCCTAAATGGACAAATAATGAGCAGTAAGATTGAAGCAATAATAAAACACCTTTCAACAACTACAAAAAAAGCCCCAGACAAGACAGATTAAGAGCCAAATTTTACCATACGTACAAAAAAGAACTGGTACCTATACTGGAGAAATTATTCAATAACATAGAGAAGGAGGGAATATTCTCCAACTCACTCTATGTAGCCAGGATCACTTGATACCAAAGCCAGGAAAGGACAAAATAAAATGAAAACTACACACCGTTATCCCTTATGAACATGGATGCAAAAATCCTCAATAAAATAATAGCAAACTGAATTCAACAGCACATAAAAAAAAAAAAAATCCACCATGACCAAGTGGACTTCATCCCAGAAATGCAAGGATGATTCAACATACATAAATCAATAAATGTGAATCACCACATAAAAAGAAGCAAAAACAAAGACCCTATGATCATCTCAATAGATGCAGAAAAAACATTTGACAAAATCCAACATCCTTTTATAATAAAAACCCTTAAAAAACTAGGCGTAGAAGGAATAGATCTCAGAATTATAGAAGCCATATGTGAGAAAACCACAGCCAACATCATACTGAATGGGGAAAAGTTGAAAGCATTCCCCCTAAGAATTGGAACAAGATTTCTGTTTGACATAGTGCTGGAAGTCCTAACCAGAGCAATCAGGCAAGAGAAAGAAGTAAAGGGTATCCAAATCAGGAAAGAGGAGGTCAAACTATCACTTTTCACTGATGTTGCGATCTTGTATCTAGAAAACCCCAAAGATTCCACAAAGAGACTCCTGGAATTGATCCATAAGTTCTGCAAAGTCTCAAGTTATAAAATAAATGTACACATCAGTAGTATTTCTATGTACAGTCAAGCTGATGGTCAAATAAAAGATTCAACAGCATTCACAATAGCTACTGAAAAGATAAAAATTCCAAGGAATATACTTAACCAAGGAGGTGAAAAATCTCTACAAGAACTATGAAACACTGAGGAAAGAATTCACAGAGGACACAAACAAGTGGAAAAATATATCATGCTCATGGATCAGTAGAATCAACATTGTTAAAATGTCCATACTACCCAAAGTGATTTACAGATTCAATGCAATCCCCATCAAAATATCAACATCATATTTCATAGATCTAGAAAAAAAATAGGTCTATGTTTTGTTTGGAACCAGAAAAGAGCCCAAATAACCAAAGCAATCTTAAGCAAAAGCAACAAATCTGGAGGCATGACATTACCAGACTTCAAATGATACTACAAGGCTATAGTAACCAAAATGGCATGGTGTTGGTACAAAGATAGAGACATAGAGCAATGGAATGGAATAGAGAATACAGATATAAAACCATCTACCTACAGCCAACTGATCTTTGATGAATCAGACAAAAATGCACACGGGGGTAAAGAAACTCTATTAAATAAATGGTTCTGGAAAAATTGGATTGCCATATGCAGAGGAAGGAAACTGGACCACTGTCTCTCACCATATAAAAATAAATGCAAAATGAATTAAAGACTTGAGGGTAAGACCTGAAACTATAAAAAATAGTAGAAGAAAGCCTATAGAAAATTCTTCTGGACATTCTAGGCAAAACATTTATGACTAAGATCCCAAAGCTAATTAGAGCAACAGCAAAATAAATGAATGCAACTTGAGTAAATTAAAAAGCTTCTGTACAGCTAAGGAAATAATCAATAGGGCAAATAGACAACCTACAGAATGTGAGAAAATATTTGCAATCTACACATTCAATAAAGGGCTAATATCCAGAATCTAAAAGAACTCAAAAAAAAGCTAGAAAAAAAATCTATTAAAAAGTGTGCAAAAGATCTGAGCAGAAGTTCTTCAAAAGAAGATAGACAAATGGCCAAGAAATATATTAAAAAATGCTCTATGTCACTAATCATCAGGGAAATGCAAATTAAAACTCCAATGAGATATCACCTTACTCCTGCTAGAATGGCTGTTATTGGAGGACAGCAATATGGCGGATCAAAAACACTATCAGCCAGAGCATCTCTGTAAGAAGAAGAAGTTTTAGATAAAGGAGAAAAAACAAACAGACAGAGAAACATAGATCATAAGAAGGTCTGAAGTAAGGGTGCCTTGAACTTACAGGAGACTCCATGAGAAGAAGTTGCAGAGCAGATCTGGAAGGAGAAAGGCATTGGAGGGGATTTAGCCCTGAGAGGCTCAGAGACCGGTGAGAAGGTGAGCACAGAGGGTTATGGAAGATTGCATGTGACCTGCCAGAAGTGAAACTAGAAACTGAGCTGAGTGTAAAAATCAGTGTTGGAGTTAAAAAGCCAGTCACCATTTATCAATACACAAGATGGCAGACCAGACACCACAAGCCAGAGCATCTGTTTAAGAAGGAGAAGTTTTAGATGAAAGAAAAAAAAAAACAGACAGAAAAACATAGATTGGAAGAAGGTCAGAAGGAAGGGTGCCTGAACCTACAGGAGACTCCACAGGAAAAGGTTCTGGAGCATAACTGGAAGGAGAAAGGTGTTGGTGGGGATTAAACCCCTAGAGAATCAGAGACCAGCAAGAAGGGTAAGTGGATCAGCTAACTTCCCCCTCCCTTGCAAGTCGGACTGTTGGTGGGCTTCTGAGCTGCTGGAGAGATGATCTGCTGATGTGAGCCCAGAGACTGCTGCAACTAGTGAGTGGAGAGCTTCTTGTGGACAAGGCAACAGGCTCCCAGCTCCCCTCCCCCAGGTGCCTACGGTCCCATAGACCTGAGCTGGTTAGCAGGTGCCATATTGACTCTCTACCTACTGGGCACCTTTGTCCTCCCCATGGGTGCTCAATTCCTCAGGTTCCGTCTTGTTCATCCCCACACAGACATTTCCCAGCTCTGACCCAGACTGCAGGAGCCACAGGGGTCCAGTGGGACCTGGGTGATTTGCATGACTCCAGAGCCCCATAATTCTAGGTGGAATGCCTCCCAGAGAGATGGTTGGAGACAACCAGAGGATGGATTGTCCCTCACATAGACTTTCTTTCTCCCTTCACTTTCCACACCCACATCTGCCAAAAAGAGACAACTGAGACACCACATGGAGGCTTCCACAGGGAACAGAGCTCAGACCTTTCCTTCTGGGTTCCTGCAGCTGACTGAGGGGTGCTCAGTCTGTGAGCTCCCTGCCTGCTGACCCTCCCTGGTGCTGCTTTCCCAGCAACTCCAGCAGATTGGGACACACCCCGAGGGGGAGGCACATTGAACTTGCTTGGGCTCCATGTAGGAGACTTGGAACCAGTATTCTCCCTGGCATGATCAGGGATTGATCTCTGGGGCCAAGGAGATGGGCCCACAGGCCATATCCTGTACACCCAGGTCTCAATTGCATTGCCCAGGGGCACAGAGGGGATATTTGTGAATTAGTCTCATGAGATGTGGGTGCCTGCAGGGGCATATCAGGGGTGAGAGTGCACTGTGGGTCCTAGTTGCAGTGTGCCCATCAGGCATCCCCCTCCCATAGGAGGGCTGTGCTCCCAGCTCATGCTGGGATCCTGGGTGGGGAACCTTCTGCCCTGCATCATGGTCATGGGGGAGCTCGGCAGGCTTGAGGTCCTATCTGCCAGAAAAAGGCCCAGGAGAAAACACAGAATAGGGGAGGATGGAAATGAGAGAGACCTGCTCCAGACTGCCTGATTGAGGGTCTCAAACAGCCCTGCCTCCACACACAGACTTTTTGGCTGAGTGGGGCCACATCAGCCCCTCCTGGTAGCTTTGCCCAGAGAAGGGGAACAGATTTTTAACCCCTGCTAAAAGTATTTGCAGAACTTGAGGGCAGGCTCACCCAATCTAGCCACACTCAGCCCTTCTCCCCCACCAGCCCCTGCTGAGGTGGAGAATGAGAATACACCTGGAAGTTCCAGGGCCCCACTCAACACCTGGGGCATTATATGGCTTCTCCTGAGGAACTAGAGCTGGTCACAGGACCCAAAAACAACATTGCAGCTTGTTCCTTCTGGCAAGCACTACCTACTGACAGGAGGGAAATTTGCACACCCTTTTACTGCATCTACTGACTCTTCATACAGGGTGTGGTCGATTCTCACCCACAAGCACCACTGCTGGCTCAGAGATTAAACTGGGCATGTCATGATCTAAACAAAAGAAAATCCAAAGATAAGAAGCAACAGCTGCTCCAGATGAGAAGGAATCAGTGAAAGAACTCCAGAAGTATGAAGAATAAAAGCAAAAAGACACCCCCAAAAGGGAACACAAGCTCTCGAGCAATGGATATTAACCAAAATCAGAATATTGAAATGACAGATGAAGAATTTCAGACATGGATTGTAAGGAAGCTCAATGAAATGCAAGATAAATGGAAACCTAACACAAAGAGACCACAAAAACAATGCAGGAAATGAATGAAAAATTCACTATAGAAATTGAAATATTGAAGAAAAATCAAACAGAATTTCTGGAAATGAAAAATTCATTCAAGGAATTATAAAACAGAGTGGAAAGCCTTAAAAATAGGTTAGATCAAGCAGAATAAAGAATCTCAGAGCTTAAAGAAATCAGCTTTCAATTAAGCAAGTCAGTCACAGAGATAGAGCAGAAAAATAAGAGAAATGAGCAAAGCCTACAATAAATATGGGATTATGAAAAGAGGCCTAAAATAAGAATCATAGGCATCCCCAAAGGTGAAGAAGAAAATACACAAGGGTTGGGTAATTTATATAAGGGAATAATTGAGGAAAATTTTCCTGGCCTCACTAGAAATCTAGATATCCAGGTATAAGAAGCTCAAATGACTCCTGGGAGATTCATTGCAAACAGCAAACACCACATCACATAATCATCAGACTGGCCAAAATAAACATGAAGGAGGCCCTCCTATGAGCCGTAAGGTGAAAACAGCTGGTAACTTACAAAGGAGAACCCATAACACTAACTGCAGACTTCTCAACTGAGACCTTACAAGCCAGAAGGGACTGGGGCCCCATTCTCAGTCTTCTCAAACAGAATAATGCCCAGCCTAGAATTTTGTATCCTGCAACACTAAGTTTCATATATGAGGGGGAAATAAAGTCTTTCTGAGACAAACAGACACTGAAGGAATTTGTCAAGATAAGACTTGTCCTGCAGGAAATCCTTAGAACTGCATTATACATGTATCAGTATAATAGACACCCACCAGTGTAAAATCCCCCAAGAGCTAAAGGTCAAAGGCCAGATACCACAATGGCTCAAGAGATAAAACAAAGCAACAAAGTTATACTCAACAGGATCAACAGAAATCCACCCCACCTATCAATTCTTTCAGTAAGTGTGAATGGCTTCAACTGCCCACTGAAGAGACATAGGCTGGCAGTATGGATAAATATACACAAGCCATGTATCTGCTGTCTTCAGGAAACACATCTAGCCCACAAGGACTCTTTCAGACTCAAGATAAATGGACGGAAAACAATATTCCACACAAATGGAAACCAAAAGAAAGCTGGTATAGCAGTTCTCATATCAGATAACTTAGTCTTCAAATCTACAAAAGTAATGAAGGACAAAGATGGTCATTTTATAATGGTAAAGGGAACAATTCAACAAGAAGACATAAAATTCTAAATATTTCCCCAACACAGGTGCACCCAGATTCATAAGGCAAATCCTACTTGATCTAAACCAAATGATAAAGAGCAGCAATATAATAGCTGGGGACTTCAGCATCCCTTTGACAGAACAGGACACATCCTCCAAAAAGCACATAAAATAAGAAACAATGGACTTAAACAGAATTCTAGAACAAATGGGCCTAACAGACATTTACACAACATTCTACTAAAAAATGACTGAATATACCTTCTTCTCATCGTCAGCTCGTGGGACACTCCCTAAGATTGAACACATCCTAGGCCACAAAACATGTCTCAAAAAATTAAAGAAATATATATATATACCATGCATCTTCTCAGACCACAGTGGAATAAAATTAGAAATCAACTCTAACAGAAACACTCATCTCTACACAAAGCCATGGAAACTAAACAACCTACTGCTGAATGATACATCAAGGAGAAAATTAGGACGGAAATCAAAAGATTCTTTGAACTAAATGATAAAGGAGTCACAAGCTATCAAAACCCATGGGACACATCTAAAGCAGTCCTGAGCAGAAAATTCATAGCCTTAAATGCCTACATCCAAAAGATAGAACAATCACAAATCAATAATGTAATGAATTGAATCAAGGAAATGGAAAAGGAAGAGAAAACCAATCCAATACACAGCAGAAGAAAAGAAATAACCAAGATCAGAGCAGAACAAAATGAAATCAATAAAAAAAGAACTATAAAGAATATTAATGAACCAAAAAGTTGGTTCTTTGAAAAGGTAAAGAAAATTGACATGCTTCTCACTAGATTAACCAGAAGCAGAAAAGATAGTACTCTAATAGGCTCAATCAGGAATGAAAAAGGAGATACTACAACTGATATCATGGAAATACAAAATACCATCTCTGAATACTATAAAAATCTCTGTGCACATAAACTTGAAAATGTGGAGGAAATGGACAAATTCTTAGAAACATATGGTCTCCCTAGGCTCAATCAGGAAGAAATAGAATGCATGAAAAGACCAATATCAAGTACCTAAATTGAAACAGTAATAAAAAGCCTCCCTAAGAAAAAATGTCCTAGACCAGATGGTTTCACACCCAAATTTCACGAGACCTACAAAGAAGAAATGGTGCCTATCCTTCAGAAATTATTCCACAACATTGAGAAGAAAGGAATCCTCCCCAACACGTTTTACGAAGCAAACGTCACCCTGATTCCAAAGCCAGGAAAGGACTCAACAAGAAAAGAAAACTACAGACCAATATCCTTTATGAATATACATGCAAAAATTCTCAATAAAATACTGGTAAATTGAACTCACCTGCTCATCAAAAAACATAATCCATCTAGACCAAGTGGGCTTCATCCCAGAGATGCAGGGATGGTTCAACATATGCAAATCTGCAAATGTAATTCACCACACAAATAGAAATAAAAACAAAGACCATATAATCCTCTCAATAAACTCAGAAAAAGCATTTGACAAAATTCAGCCCTTTTTATGATAAGAATGCTTAACAAAATAAGCATAGATGGGACTACCTCATAATGATAAAAGCCATACAAGACAAACCCATAGCCAACATCACCCTGAGTAGGGAAAAATTGAAAGCATTCCCGCTTAGAACTGGAACCATACAAGGTTGCCCTCTATCACCACTTCTATTCAACACAGTGCTGGAAGTCCTAGCAATCAAACAAGAGAAGGAAATCAAGGACATCCAAATTGGGGCAGAAGAGGTCCAACTATCACTCTTTGCTGACCATATGACCTTATATTCAGAAAACCCCAGAGATTCTGCCAAGAGACTCCTGGAATTGATAAATAAATTCAGCAAAGTCTCAGGTTACAAAATCAATGTACACAAATCAGTAGCATTCATGTACTCCAACAACAGTCAAACTGAGAAAAAATCAAAGACTCAATACCTTTCACAATAGCAACAAAGAAATTAAAATACCTAGGAATATATTTAATTAAGGAGGTGAAAAGCTTCCACAGGGAGAACTACAAGACACTGAGGAAGGAAATTGCAGAGGACATAAACAGATGAAAAACCATACCATGCTCATGGATCAGCAGAATCAACACCGTTAAAATGTCTATACTACCCAAAGTGATCTACAGATTCAAGGCAATCCCCATCAAAATACCAACATCATTTCTTGCAGATCTAGAAAAAATAATTCTATGCTTCATATGGAGCCAGAGAAGACCCCATATATCCATAGCAACTTAAGCAAAAAGAACAAATTGGGAGGCATCAATTTTCCAGACTTCAAGCTATACTACAAGGCTATAGTAACCAAAACAGCATGATACTGGCACAAGAACAGAGACATAGACCAATGGAACAGGACTGACAACCTAGATGTAAAGCCTACCTCATATAGCCATCTGATCTTTGGCAAAGCAGACAAAAACATACACTGAGGAAAAGAATCCCTATTCAATAAACAGTGCTGGGAAAATTGGATAGCCACATGTAGAAGACTGAATCTAGATCCACATCTCTCACTTCTCACAAAAATCAACTCATGATGAATAACACATTTAAACCTAAAGCATGAAACCATAAGACTTCTAGAATAAAATGTTGGAAAGACTCTTATGGACATCAGCCTAGGCAAGAAAATTATGAAGGTCCCAAAAGCAATCACAGAAACAACCAAAATAAATAAATGGGACCTGATCACATTAAAAAAGCTTCTGTAATACCAAGGAAACTATCACTAGAGTGAGCAGACAACCTACAGATTGGGAGAAAATATTTGCATGTCATACATCTGATAAAGGACTGACAACTAGAATCTATATAGAACTCAGAACAATCAGCAAGAAAAAATCAAACAACCCCTTTAAAAAGTGGGCAAAGGACATGAACAGAAACTTTTCAAAAGAAAATAGACTAATGGCCAAAAAACATATGAAAAAATTCTCAACATCTCTAATCATCAGGGAAAAGCAAATAAAAACTACAATGAATTATCACTTAACTCCAGTGAGAATGCCTTTTATCAAAAAGTCACCAAACAACAAATGTTGGTGTGGATGCAGAGAGATAGGAACCCTCATACGCTGCTGTTGGGACTGCAAACTAGTACAACCTCTATGGAAAGTAATATGGAGATACCACAAAGAACTAAAAGTAGAACTACCAATTGATCCAGCAATCCCACTACTGGGTATCTACCCAAAAGAAAAAAAGATATTCTATAAGAAAGACATCCCCATTTGAATGTTTATAGTGGCACAATCCACAACTGAAAAGATGTTCAAACAACCCAAGTACCCATCAATACATGAGTGGATTAATAAAATGTGGTATATGTATACTATGGAGTACCACTCAGCCATAAAAAAATTGATGAACTGACTATTGCATTATCCTGGATGGAGCTGGAGCCCATTCTTCTAAGTGAAGTGTCATAAGAATGGAAAAAGAAATACCACATGTACTAACCATTAAATTGGCACTAGTTGATCAAAGCTATTGTGCACATATGGGAAGTAACACTCACAGGGTGTTGGGCAGGTGGGAGGGGGGAGGAGGGAATGTGTAAACCTACACCTAACAGATGCAGTGCTCACTGTCTTGGGGATGGGCATGATTTTTGGGTGGTGAAAAGGCAATTTATGTAACCAAAGTGTTTGTATCCCCATAATACTCTGAAATATAAAATCAAAAAAATTAAAAAATAAATACTAACACTAAAAAAAATGCCTTTTATTAAAAAGTCCAAAAACAATAGATGCTGGCATGGATGCAGAGAGAAAGGAACACTTATACACTGTTGTGGGACTGCAAATTAGTACAACTACTATGGAAAACAGTATGGAGATTTCTCAAAGAACTAAAAGTAGACCTACCATTCGATCCAGTAATCTCACTACTAGATATCTACTCAGAGGAAAACAAGTCATTTTATCAAAAAGACATCTGCATTCAAATGTTTATCGCAGCACAATTTACAATTGCAAAGATCTGAAATCAACCCTAGTGCCCATCAATTCATGAGTGGATTAACACAATGTGTATACCATGGAAAACTATTTGTCCATAAAACAGGATTAATTAATGCCTTTTGCTGCTATTTGGAAGGAATTAGAGACCATTATTCTAAGTGAAGTATCTCAAGAATGGAAAAACAAACATCACATGTACTCTCTAATAAACTGGAACTAACCAATGGGCACACAAATGCACAGAGGGAAGTAAAAGTCATTGGAAGTCAATCTGGGGAGGGAGAGAGGGGAGGGACAAAAACCCACCTAACAGGTACAATGAACACTATTTGGGTGATGGTAAAAATATATATATATATATTTAAAAAACACAACAAACTAAGAATAGAGGGGAAGATCCTCAACTTGATAAAGAACATCTTGCAAAAAAGTGAATATACAACAGTGATTCTATAAGATTATAATGGAGCTGAAAATTCCTATCAATTAATGATATTGTATCTGTTTTAACATCATAGGATGACATATTACTCATGTGTTTGTGATGATGCTGGTATAAATAAAAACCTACTGCATTGCCAGTCATGTAGTAATATAGCACATACATTTAGGTATAGTACATAATACCTGATAATTACAAACAACTATGTTACTTGTTTATGTATTTACTGTATTATACTTTTCACTGTATTATATGTTACTAAGTATACAGTGCTTATAAAGTCTACAATAGTGCACAGTAATGTCCTACCTTCATGTTCACTCACTATTCACTTGCTGATTCACCCAGAGCAACTTTCAGTCCTGCAAGCTCCATTCATGGTAAGTGCCCTATATAGGTGTATCATTTTTTACCCTTTATACCATATTTTCACTGTGCCTTTTCTGTGTTGAGATATGTTTAGATACACAAATGCTTACCATTGTGTTATGATTGCCTATAGTATTCAATAAGGTAACATGATATTCAGGTTTATAGCCCAGGAGCAATAGGCTATACCATATAGCACAGGTGTGTAGTAGGTTATATTATGTAGGTTTGTATAAGTACTCTCTGTGATGTTCACACAATGATGAAATTGCCTAATGATACATTTCTCAGAACATATCCCTGATGTTAAACAATGCATGACTATATTTATACTTTTCTGTTAAAAAAGAGAATAGCTTCCCAGCAATCTCTTCTCAGATCCATATAACAATTCTGATTATCACTGTTCTAAAATATTTTGGTTTATGTTTTTACATATATTATCTCCATCCTTCTGTTTTCTTTGTGTTTATTTGTCTTTTTATCACTTTTAATGCTGATTAGACACTCTATTAATTGATTTTTTAAATTTACATGATTATTTTATGTTTTGGATATTTCTCTGGAATTTTTTCAGCCTATTTTCCATGAATATTTATGTTGCTGTGTATTTTTCCATAACCAGCACTTTCTAAAGAATGTGTAATTTTGTTTTTGAGAGCTTCTTAGATCCAAACTTACCCATAAGACTTATGGATTTCCCAAGTGATTTTTTTAATAGTTTGTTACTCATTTCTACTTTTGTGATATAAAAAGTAGTCTTCATTATTTCTGAATTTTTTCTGAAACTTATGAAGGTTTTCTTGGTAACATAATGTCAAATGAAAATGATTTGGTAGGGAACTTCAAAAGTCCCTACCTCCACATAAACATGAATAAACTCACAAAAAGTGTCAGAATAAACTTCTCTGAAACTCCAGAAACTAATCACAATCTTAGACCAAACAAGGAAATGCATAATGAAAACAAACAAAAAACCCAGCCAAATCTCTGTAACACAGCTCGTGGTATTAAACCTGCCTTGATTTTTATCCCCCATTCCCCAGTTCTGTAGAAGCCTTGAAGAAAATAGACTGCATTCTGGTACAGATACACAGTACTAAAGGGAACAGAATTATCCTTATTCTCAAAGATTGCAGTTTATTGTCTTGAACAATCTACTGGCTCCTTTTGCCTAATATGGGATCCTCCAAAGGCTAAGGAGTTTTCATAGGGGAAATTTGCCTGAAACATTTAAAGGCAAATATATAATCTTTCTGCCTGGGGAAATGGATAACATTTGGGTCAATCAAATAACTACAGAACTTGGGGAAAAAGACTGAGAACGAGATGCTTTGGGGAAAAAGGGCTTTGAAAACATTCCACCTATACTGGGAATTTAGAAGACCACATACATGCCATTGTAAACTGCCTGGCTGAGTGTTGAAGTGTTCTCCCACCATACAGGGAGCTCATCTGCAAAGAATGAAAGATTTTTCTTCTTTTTTTGGGTCCAGGTAGTTGAGGAAATCTCTGTTAATCACTGTCTAGCTGCTAAGGTAAAAGACAAGAGACTTCAGTAACCTCATACAATAAAGAATACAGACTTCACAAAATTAGTCCAGAAAGGTCACTAATCACACCAACAAATGCTATAAGAAACAGCAACAAGAAACCCCAGGGAGGGGGGAGAATCAGATGTCCAGAGTTGCCACATCATAACATTCAAAATGTTGGGTTTTCAACAAAATATTATGGTGCATGTAAAGAAACAAAAAGATATGGACCATTCTCAGGGAAAAGAACAAGTTAATGGAAAATATCTCTGAGGAATCCCAGATTTTAGACATGGACAGAGATTTTAAATTAACTACTTTAAATGTGCTCAAATAGCTAAAGGACACCATTTTGAAGAATTAAAGGAAACTGGGAAAATAATATCTTACCAAAAAGAAAATATCAATAAAGATATGGAAATTATAAAAAGGTAGTAAATATAAATCTGGAGTTTAAAAATACAATAATAATACTGAATGAAATATTTACTGGGGGGGGTCAAAAGAATATATGAGCAGGCAGAAAAATAATCAGCCTAAAGTTAAAGATAGGTCAATTGAGATTATTAAGTCTGAGGAGCAGAAAGAGAAAAGAAGGCAGAGAAGTGAACAGAGCATTAGAGACCTGAGGGGCTCCACCAAGGATACCAGTATGCAGATAATGGAAGTTCTAGAAGGAGAGGGGAGAGAGAAAGGGGTAGAAAGAAATAATGGCTACACATTTCCCAAGTTTCATGAAAGACATGAATCTACACACCCATGAAGCTCAACAAACTCCAAGTAAGATAAAATCACAGATACCCACAAAGAAATACATTATAATCAAACTGTCAAAAGCAAAAAACAGAGATTCTTGAAGGCAGCAAGTGAGAAGTGACTTATCACATACAAGGGATCCTCAACAAAATAAACAGACAATTTCTCATTATAAACCATGGAGACCAGAGGTAGTGGTAAAACATATTTAAAGTGGTGAAAGGGAAAACCCTGTCAACCAAGGATTTTAAACCCAGCAAAACTATCATTCAAAAATGGATAAACTAACACATTCCCAGGTAGCAAAAGCTGTAGGAGAATATCCCTAGTACACTTCCCAAACGAGCAATGCCAAAGGGAATCTTTCAGGCTGAAATGACAGTACAAAATAAGGTGAATCCACATAAAGAAACAAAGTACATTAGTAAAGGTAACTACATATGTATATAAGTATATAGGTATATTTAAAGTAGGTAGTAATGTATTTGGGGTTTGTTACTCCACTGTTTTCCAATATGACACACAAAACAAATGCATAAAACAATAGTTGCAAATCTATGTTGATGGGCACTGAGTTAGTCTGTTCAGGCTACTATAAGAAAATACCATAGACAGGTGGCTTAAACAACTGAGATTTATTTTGTTACAGTTCTTGAGGCTCAAAGTCCAAGATCAAAATCCAGCTGATTAGGTTCTGATGAGGGCACTTTTCCTGGCTTGCAAAACAGCTGCCTTCTCACTGTCCTCACAAAGCTTTTCCTCAGTGAGTGTGCACAGAGAGAAAGAGTGCATGCTCTCTGTTTTCTTTCTTTTTTTTAATGGTATGCTTTTTTTAAAATTTTTATTTCAGAGCATTTCAGGGGTACAAATGCTTTGGTTACATAAATTGCCTTTTCACCACCCAAGTCAGAGGTACAAGCATGCCCATCCCCTAGACAGCATGCACCACATCCGTTAGGTGTGAATTTGCCCATTACCTCCTTCCACCTCTTACCTGCTGACACCCTATGAATGTTACTCCCCATACGTGCACATAAGTATTGATTGATTAGTACCAATTTAATGGTGAGTACATGTGGTGTTTGTTTTTCCACTTTTGTGATACTTCACGTAGAAAGAATGGGCTCCAGCTCCATCCAGACAAATACAATATGTAGTTCACCATTGTTTTTTATGGCTGAGTGGTACTCCATGGTACATATATATCACTTTTTATTAATCCACTTATGTATTGATGGGCACGTGGGGTGTTTGCGCATCTTTGCAATTGTGAATTGTGCTGCTATAAACACTTGAGTACAGATGTCTTTTTTTATAGAATGCTGTTTTAGTTACTATAGCCTTGTAGTACAGCTTGAAGTTTGGTAATTAATGCCTCCCAATTTGTTCTTTTTACTTAAGGTTGCTTTGGCTATACAGGGTCTTCTCTGATTCCATACAAAGCATACAATTATTTTTTCTAGATCTGCAAGAAATTATGTTGGTATTTTAATAGGGATTGCCTTGAATCTGTAGATCACTTTGGGTAGTATAGACATTTTAACAATGTTGATCCCACTGATCCATGAGCATGGTATGGTTTTCCATCTGTTTATGTTCTCTGCATTTTCCTTCCTCAGTGTCTTGTAGTTCTCCCTGTGGAAGCTTTTCACCTCCTTAATTAAATATATTCCTAGGTATTTTATTTTCTTTGTTGCTATTGTGAAAGGTATTGAGTCTTTGATTTTTTCTCAGTTTGACTGTTGTTGGAGTATATGAATGCTACTGACTTGTGTAAATTGATTTTGTAACCTGAGACTTTGCTGAATTTATTTATCAATTCCAGGAGTCTCTTGGCAGAATCTCTGGGGTTTTCTGAATATAAGGTCATATGGTCAGCAAAGAGTGATAGTTGGACCTCTTCTGCCCCAATTTGGATGCCCTTGATTTCCTTCTCTTGTTTGATTGCTCTGGCTAGGACTTCCAGCACTACATTGAATAGAAGTGGTGATAGAGGGTAACCTTATCTGGTTCCAGTTCTAAGCAGGAATGCCATCAATTTTTCCCTGTTTGGTATGATGTGAGCTCTGGGTTTGTCATATATGGCTTTTATCATTTTGAAGTAAGGCCTGTCTGTGCCTATTTTGTTAAGCATTCTTATCATAAAAGGATGCTGAATTTTGTTGAATGCTTTTTCTGCATCTATTGGTGTTTCATCCTATAAGGACACAAAGCCTATCAGATATAGGCCCTATGACATCATGTAACTTTAATAACTTCCTTACAGGCCCCATCTCTAATACAGCCACACTGGGGATTAGGTCCGCAACTTGTGAACTTGGTGTGGATGTAAACATTCAGCCCAAGGAGGCACAAAATAAATAAAGGTGTAATTGGGACAATAACAACATAAAGGGAGAAATGGAGCTAAGTAGGCCAAAAGTTTTTCTATATTATTGAAACTAAATAGGTTCTAAATTGAAGTAGATTATTACAAATTAAGATGTAGATTGTAATCTCCAGGAAAACTAGTAAGAAAGTGAAAATATATATAGTAAAATAAACAGAAATTTAAAATGATACACAACAAAATATCTAACACAAAAGAAGGCAATAATGAAAAGCAAAAGGACATAAATCTGGAAAACACAGAACAGAAATAAGTCCTACATTACTAACACTTACAGGCAAACCTCATTTTTTGGCACTTCATTTTACTATGGTTTGCTGATATAGCATTTTTTACAAATTGAAGGTTTGTGACAACCCTGCATTGAGCAAGTTTATTGGCTCCAGTTTATCAGCAGCCCATGCCCACTTAGTGTCATTGTGTCACATTTTGGTAGTTATGAGATTTGTTCATTTGTTCATTCATTTTTAAAATATGGGGTCTTCCTCTATTGCCCAGACTGGAGTGCAGTGGCATTATCATAGCTCACTGTAGCCTCGTACTCCAAGGTTCAAGTGATCCTCCTGCCTCAGCCACCTGGGTTGCTGGGATTACAGACATGAGCCACTGCACCTGGTGCAAAGGGATTCTTTGAAACATTTTCATCATCATATCTGTGATGGTGATCTATGATCAGTGATCTTTGATATTACTATCATAATTGTTTTGGGACACTATAAACCACCCCCTCTATATGACAGCAAACTTAACTGATAAATATTTATGGCATTTAACCATGTAAATTATTGATGGTTTTTAAAACCTTGCAAATTGAAAGTTTGATACTCAGTAAACACTTGTTCAATGATTAATTGACAAAGTAGATAGTACCTCCAGGTTTGATGTCCAGGGGCCGATGCCTGGGTGCATTAAAAAAGGGGATATACTGAGGGGTAGGTTAGTAGGAAAGAGCCTCTGCTTTCCCCATAGGCCACAACGTTAGCATGGGATGAAAGCCCATTAAGCTCATGACCTAAAGAGGAATTCATCGGTTCTCTCGATATGTTTGTGCAAAGAAATCTTGAGTCAGCATTTACTGCATTGGCCTGGGCAGTACACAAATTTCAGCTTCACTTTTTTTCCTGGGCTGATTTGTCTGTTACAAAATATGGTATAATGCTATATTTTGACAACTGTAGTACATTCCAAAAAGGAAATTAAAAACCACAGATAAAATTGTTTAAATCATCAAGTTGTATTAGTTACAGCGCTTACTGTGTATTAGAAATTCCATTAAAATTTCACTTTTGGTTTATTAACCCCAGATACTGGCATTTACATTCCTTTTAAAATTAAATAAATGTAGACTTGGATGCTCCAATGTAAATTATGGATCAATACACGTCTCAGAAGAAAGAAATTAATTACTCTCTGGATGGCTGCACTTTGACCACAGCAATAATACTTTCTCTTTTTTTAATAAGTGAAAACAATACTCTCAGTTTCTTTTTTCCTCTACTGCTGTAGAACCCTGTAGAATCAGTTTTGATAAAGTTGAGGAAAGAATGTTTGTGACCTCAGGTGGTGACTCTAATTTAAAACACTTCTAAATTTGTCAAGAGGACCCTCTGCGACTAAGAGAGTAATTGGTTATTCCTCTGGGCAAATCAGAAAGTTCCGTGTGCACAGACAGGTTTATGGTGCAGAGGGGATGAAGGAACCCATCTCCTCCTACATCCCTGGTCCGGGCAAAGGCATCCAGCTGCCCTGAGCACAGGCATCCCCTGAACCAGCACGGAGGCAGCTCAGTAAGTCCCTCCCTGCCTGCAGCTGGCAGGTGAACAGAGAGATCTGGCCATTCTTTGTAAGAATTTACCTTCCTGAATTCTTTTTTCTTCCAAATTCTTTTCACATGACATACTTTGCTTCTACCTAAGTGCACGTCTCCTCCGTGCATGTTCCTAGGCCCGTGCTGCTCTGTGAGCTTTTTACCATTTGTTTTCTGTTCCATTTCTCTCATCTCTTTTCTCTTACTCCTTTTATGCTGCTGTCTTCTCCCTTTCATTTCTCTTCATCCGTCATTCTTATTGCACTGGGTAAAATTGTTTTCTTTCACTTTACAATCTTCAAACTCACTTCTTATATTGATACCTACTTATTTAGATTGTATCACCCTTTGTAAAGTTGGTTATATCCTTACTACTCTCGCACCTTCTGTGATTGTTATCAGTTCTCATTTCTCTGCCCTGAATTTATTGCTTTTAAAACTCTATTTTAATTTCCTCTTGAATTCTTTCCAACTTTCCCTCTTATCCTACAGTTTTAATACTCCCTTTCTTTCTTCGGTGCCTCATTTCTTTTATCTTAAAAGTATATATTTTAATCCTCTCTATCATTTCTTTATATTCTTTCACATAGTTTTCCACAATGTCTTTTCATTCTCTATAATGCCCTTTTACATATTTCTGATCATCTTTCAAGGTCACTCAAAAGTATTCAGTTTACTCTTACATATGTTCTACTTTTCTAAAGTTCAAAAATTTCAGTAAGTTTATTTTTGCTCTGATTCTTACATGTAAATTTTCCTTTAACGTATACCTCTTCTAAATCACTACTTGGAAGATCTAGTTAATAAATCATTTAAAAAATAACAGAAAAATGTCTAGTTATTATGTGGCATACAATTTTAAAACAAAAAATCAAGGAAATTTACTGTAAAAATTTCAATTTATTCTTAACTTCTTATGTTTATATAATTTTTCATAAAATGTAATATTTCCAAATACAGATTCATAAGCTAATTTGAAAAATAAACAGCTTCACATCTTTAAGATGCATTTCCACTAAAATTTTGCTACTGTGGATTCTTGTTTATATCAGTTTGTATAATTTATATTGTATTGTCAGTTGTGTGCTACAAGCAATATTAATGAGGAGTTATTTCAGAAGCAGTTGTTTAACTCAATCTCAGGGGCAAGTAAAAATCAAACACATGCATATCTGCATGAAAGTGAAATAGAGTGATCAATAATGACTCTCCACTATAAAATATATTACATTAGGTCAATCTTTTATTGGAGATATGGAATGGAAGTATGTGTTCAACAACTAAAAGAAATGATATAAGATGTCTTATTCATATTCCATAGGGTTGAATTATGACAGACATGAGAAATACTTTATGTACTAGGTCAATAATCACACCATGTAAAAATTGACATTCTTTACAATTTTAAATAATAATAAAGCATTTATGTCAATCTGATAACCCATGAGGGGTCATTTCATTTAACACATTCCATGAAAACATTAGGCACCTGGATTGGTCTCATGACATCACCTGAGGTTGGGGAGAAACTGAGTGGGAAATGGACCAGATGACCCAGGAGACAGCTCCCCCAGCTCCTGGGCCACATTTGCAACGTGGTGGGAGAGAATCAGCTGTCCCCTCAGAGACTGTGGAGACAGAGACCCCAGGGCAAGACTAGGGCACTAGGGTGTACCAGGGTCCAGGTAGAGCAGGAAGGTTCTGGGAACAGGCAGGACAGCCTGAGACCCTGGGAGCTTTGCTGGTGACTGATGGCTGCGCCCAGGGAGCTCAGGCTTCACTAGTGGATAATTGTTTCTCTCCTCCTTTTGTCTACTTTGTTTCCTTTCATGTGGTTCTCCTCTTCTCCATGGGCCTCTTCAGTTTCTCCTGCTGACACTTGTGAAATTCATACATTTGTTCTTTTTCTTATTTTTGTGTTAGTCATTGTTAGTTTCCTGCTGCTGATTTCATTCCAATTGTTAGTATAATGCCCCCCACCCCATGTTGTTTTCTCCTCCACTCTCAGACCCAGGGGTGTTTCTCTTTGAATAGTCTCTTTACTTTACTCTCCTTTACTTTCTCCTTTTTGGTTTGTTTGTTTTCTTGTTGTTTTTTCTCTATTTTACATTGCTTTATCTCTTGCCCATTGTCTCACTTGTTTTTTCTGATATTAATTTATATATGTTTATATCCTTTTGAGCTTTAAGATTTCTTGTTGATCATTTAAGGGAAAAAAACATCTCTTCTACCCTCTTATGTTCAGTATCTATGGGCCTAAGTATTAAACTGACAAAAGACAGATTAACAGAGAGAAAAAAGTATTCATATGCATATAAGAGCTCACAAAAAAGTAGTTCATTAATGGCTAAAATGAGGGGCTGTCAAAAGGAAAGGTGGGCAGAGAAGATGCTTCTATGGAGTGAACAAATGAGCATTTAGGGGAACAAACAAGAGATAAGAAATTTTTTAATAATGTTTGTTTATGCAGGTGTGTGTGGTCTTTTTGGTCTTTTTCATGACCTTAATACTGCCCAGGAGGAGGGAATTTATGACAGTTTCATTCCCAGAAGTTTCTGCTTTTAGTGAGACAAGGGAAGAGCCAGAAGTCTTCTTTCTGCATCTGTTGAATATCAAATGTCTTTAGTTTAATCTTTATATTAACTCTGGGGGTGCTAGTGGGTCCCCGCAATCTCTTCTGAAAGTTCTTATAGGAGTTTGTTAGTCATAACACAAATGTTTCTGGGAAAAATTATTTCTTTTTCTTGTTTTCCTAAAATCTCCCATTTCATGCCTTCTAATTTATTCTCACAGACATATTTTCAGTTATTTCTTGTTACTCTTCACCTTTTCTACTTTCTTTGCATGTTTTTACTTGCACAATTCTTTTTATCTTATTCCCTGTCCTGATTGTGTTTTTTCTCTTCTCCTTTGTTCCCTTTAGCCGATTTCCCTGCTGGGTGTCACTCCACTCATCCTCCTGCTGCACTGCTAGTTTCCTTTGTGCCTTCATATTACTGTCCCTTATTTACTTTTCCACTTTGATTGAACGTTGTCTCTGACTTTCATTCTTTTTCTTATTTATTTCTCTTTCTCCCATTCTGTTTATTTCCTTACCTATTTTAAACATTCTCTTCACATGCCACCACGTTTTTCTTTTTTATATATCTTGTCTCTCCATTTTAGAAAGATCCTATCAAGTTCAATGTTAACAAAGGGATTTAGATTTTGTTGGAAATTGCATTAAATTTTAAATTTTGGTGAGAATTGACACTTTATCATATTGGATATTGTGATATATAAGTGTTCTATGTAATACTACCTATTTCTGTCTTTCTTAATACCTTTCAATTTATTTATATAATTGTATGCAAGAAATTCTTACACTAATTTGAGGTTATCTCATAGCATTGTTGTTATTGAAAATCCTATACTTTCCAAAATTACATTATCTAACCATGGAATAAACCTTTTTATTAATATAATAATCTATCCAGTAAACTTGCTGGGCTGTGCTGTTATAGTAATTTTCTCTAAAGTTTTAAATTTATTTTTCAGTGTAGACAATCTTATCTTCAGTGAATAATGACAATCAATTTTTTTTGGTTTTTGGAATGCCTATGTTTGCTTTTCTTCCTTTACCACACATGTTAGAAGTGAAAAATGGAATGAAATATAGGGACAGTGGTAGTTGATGTGTTTCTTACATTTAAGATTTACTTAAATCTTCCATTACTTAAAACTATATTTGGTTACATAATTTATATATCCTATGTTTATAAGCTACCTTGCATAAAATTAAAAATATATTTGTATTTATAATACACTAAGGGGTTTTCATTTTTATCATGAATGGATTTTCCCATTCATGTGCCTTTCCCATTTACTGAGAGGGTCATGTGCCTTTCTTCTTGCAGTTGTCCATATGCAAATCTATAGGTTTCCTAAAGTTAAGACATCCTGGTATTTCTGAGAAAATCCAAACTGCTCATAATATATTATTATTCTTTATGCGTTGTGCATACAGTTTACAGTTATTTCTTTTCTTTTTCTTTCTTTTTTTTTTTTTGGAGCAGAGTCTCACTCTGTTGCCCAGGCATGGGTGCAGTGGCATCATCTTAGCTCACTGCAACCTCAACCTACTGGACTAAACTGATCCTCCTGCCTCAGTCTCTCAAGTAGCTGGGACTACAGGTTCCCAGCTAATTTATTTTTTCTATTTTGTAGAGATGAGGTCTCACTCTTGCTCAGGCTGGTATCAAACTCCTGAGCTAAAGCAATCTTCCCACCTTGGCATCCCAACGTGCTAGGATTACAGGTGTGAACCACTGCACCTGGCCCAGTTATTTCTATTTATGTGCATATTTATATATTTTATTAAGAAATTCATATAATATAAAATTAGCCATTCTAAAGTGTACTATTCAGTGGCATTTAGTACATTGACAATGAGTGCAACAACCACTTCTATCAAGCTCCAAATCATTTTCATCCGGGAAAAGAAACCCATCGAGCAGTCACCCCTAGTCCATCTTCCCTCTGGTCCGTGGCAACCACACACTTGCTTTCTGTTTCTGTGGATTTACATGTTCTGGATAGTTCATACAAATGGAATCATACAACATGTGACTCTGAGTCTGAGTTATTTCACATCTTTGCTGGACTCTCTCAAATAAAACGGTGTCATGTTGGGAGTTGGCTGGAGGATGGCTGATGTTTTATATGGGTCTCGATGTTCCTTACAGTGGAATGGACTTGGGTACAGCTCTGAAAGTTGTCTGAAGTACCCCAGATTTCCTCCCTGTGGCTGCTTATCCTCTGATAGACCAGCAAGCTACCTACATGTGGTGCTGTCAGGGTTCCAAGGAAGGCAGGAGAGCAAGGCCTTGGTGCAGACATTACCAAGAACTGCTTGTGTCCTGCTGGCTGCACACTGATTGGCCAAAGCTAGTTCCATATCCAAGGGGTGGAGAAAATAGCCACCTCTTGAATAGAGCTGCCTGTCACATTAGAATGTAAACGGGCAAGGGAAGAACTTATAGGCATTTTCATAATCTACCACATCCTGGGATCAAGAGCATTTGAGATGAGAGGAAATTGGAGACGGGGAGTAGAGAATTACTTGAAGGAGTATTGCTCAAAAGGGAAGGGGAGAAATGACTCAGAAATAACAAGAAATATAGTACATTTGCATGTTGCTGAGGGAAATTTTCAGAATGCTTGTGAGAGAAAATAACAAAAGACAGATTATTGTGCAGAAAAGAGAGTTCCAGATTTATTGCACATATGGATGGGCTGGTTATGGAAAGGATCATGGAGAATTCATTCACAGTGCCAGGAGAGAAGGACGAGGTTCTAAGCAAGGATTCAGGATGTGGGATAGATGTAATGGTGGGATCTGAGGGAAATAATCTTTAGATTGCTTTATTTTTCTTATGAAATATGCAGTGTACCATCAATTGAATATGAGCTTGGGAGAGGTTATGTTGGTGGTTTGAGATCAGAGAAGAAGTTGTGAAACAGTCATCAAGAGGAATGAGAAAGTCAATAGACCAGGAATATTTAGAAAATGTGGTGTGATTTCTGGCCAAAAACAAAAGTTCACGGAATTTAGTGGTGAGGAATTTGATGTATGTTCAGTTAACATGCTTCTGTGTTTTTCTCCATCCTTGCTTATCTGAGCAGGATGGCAAGAACTGGGCAGAATATCAGATATAACTAGGACTTGGCTTTTTTGCATGGTGAGGACTAGGAATTAGGAAGAAAAGAGCAATGGAACCAGATGATTTTGAGGGGGTAGTTATAGTGCTGGGTCTTAGAAGGCTGGGTGAGGAGGAGAGAGAGGCAATGCGAGGGGGATGGAGAGAGAAGACATCAGCGGGGCAGAGCTGGTGATGTCACAGTGGATGCAGTGAGCTGGGCGATGAGAGGAGGTGTGAGGATGAAATAGGAGGATCAGTTGTGGAATACTTGAGTGGACTGGAAAAGGGAGATGAGTGGTGTGGCAAGAGAGTTTGAAAAGGAGACTGCAAAAGTGAGAGGGTGAGGGCATTGGACAGAGCATCTGCGTGACACTACAGTCACCAACAACCATGACAGGAGTTTGGGGGGGTCTCCCAGAGAGTCAGGAACTAAGGAGGGGAATGACTTGGCATCAGATTATTTCCACAAGGACAGTGATGAATGTTGTCTGCTAATGACAGTTGTTTCAAAGCTGTGTAATAGAGAATTACTGAGAGTGGCACTTGGGATCAAGGAGATGTTCCCACCTTCAGTCCTGGTGGCACAAAGGCCATGGGAGAGGAAGATTCTACTACCTGAGGCAGTTGCAAGTGAAGCAGTGACTTCATAGTGGAGCAAAGAGATGACATGAATTTTCAGAATAGAGATGGAGGATGCAGTGAACTGCCCTTCAGCTACTCTGATACTCATCATGTTCATTGGAAGAGTCTTGGAGTTGGGGGAGAGTGAGAGCAAGGGTCAGAAGAAAGGAATGCACAGGGCCAGATGGTCCTGCTTGAGCCTGGGGACAGGGCCTTCTTCTGGTGAATGACAATAACGATAATGTACATCATGCACAGCAGAAACATAATAATATCTATTAAAATATTGTGATAATTATCCATTGTTGAGACAGAAGGTGGAGGTACATTCAAAGTTTTGAAATGAAATAGAGAATATTAAGTAAAATTTAAATAGAATCTCTAAAAATCTGAAATATTGTGTTTAGTAAACAAAACATGGTCCTTCAGGATACTCAATTTATTTCACAGAAAATAGGTTACAATTACATTTCTGTAAGACATGCTGTCCCAACCCTTGATAGTCATCTGAAGTGACTTCAATAACCTTTGACATATGCCTCTAGAACTAATTCTTAATTTCCTAAATATTTTTACATAGCATTTTCACATCCTCCTGAGAGAGTGACCATACCTCATATACTCTCCAAAGAGTCCAGTTATTCACATTAAGCCATTTGTGTTTCTTTATAGCTGTGCAGGAGTATATGCAAATTAGAAGATACCAATGAAAATATTAATTCCAAATGATACTATTTGGGGAATATTCTTTCTTTCTCAGTTTGGGATTGGTTTTATTGGGAACACATTGCTTCTCATGGTACACATCAAAACCTTATTTCAGCCCCATATGAAGAAACCTATAGATTTGATACTCACCCACTTAACTTTAGCTAATGCCATGACAATTATTTTCCATGGGATTCCAGAAATAATACACTCTTTTGGAATAAGAAATTTTATGGATGACATTGGTTGTAAGGCAATATTCTACATGTCCAGAGTCACCCGAGGTGTTTCCCTCTGTACAACGTTTTTCCTGAGTGTGTTTCAGGCTGTTATTATCACTCCCAGCAACTCTCGGTGGGCATCTCTCAAACCCAAAATCTCCACATGCGTCCTTCCTGCCTTCCTCTTTTTCTGGATCATCAACATGCTGATCTACATCCTGCTCATCCCAATGACTGGGGCTCCCTACAACACCACCAGCATTGGATCAGTATATAATCTGGAATACTGTATCGGGAGAGACCCGGGAGTACAGAAATCTGTCTTACTAGGGGCCATGATCATGCGGGATTTCCTGTGTGTGTTCTTCATGATCTGCACCAGTGTGTATATGATGATGCACCTTGTCACACATCACAGGAGAGTCCAGTATGTCCACAGGACCAGCCACTATGTCCACAGGACCTCTCCTGAGATGAAGGCCACCTATGTAACCCTGGCGCTGGTGAGCTGCTTTGTTTTCTTTTATTGGAGCAATTGCTGCCTTACCATTTATGTAACTTATAGACATGATGTACCACAATTGGAAAACATTACTATTTTTATATCCTGTTCTTATCCAGTGATTTGTCCTTTACTCATGTTGAAATATAGTAACAGACTATTCTTTCTGAACTGTGCCTTTGTAAAGAGCATGTCCCCTCCACAGACTATTTTCCTCAAAGGCTTGAATGATGTCACACACTTCTCTGGCACAAAGGGCATATGATGAGAATTTCCCACCCCATAATTTTAGTAAGGTAATATTCTGAAAGACCATTCATAATTTTTACTTTGGAGGTATCTTCCAAATTGATTGGCTTAGTGAATATACTGAGATAAATGGCCAGGCTCATGGGGGAAAACATGCACACACAGTTTCACCTGGCAGGGACACTTTTCTTACATTCCTGCAATGATTTTCAAAAATTCATACTGATGGTTATTGGGATGCCCCTATTTTTAAGAAATCCTCCCTAATGTGGCATATCCATCAGTTCAATTACAGTAACTATACTTGCGGGATTACGCTACACAGATCTTTCAATAGACCAAAGAATTTTTATCTGCACTGTTATATATGTTAACCCTGAAGTCAAAGCCCGAGTTTAGTACACACTTGTCTATTACATCTAGTTTAATAGAGCGATATGAGGTGTAAATGTAACCATGGTCCTCTCTCCCCATATATAATTGGGACTCCCAAACCACAAATGTATTATTCATCCTCATATACTCTAGGAAATCCACACTATATTTTCTATAGGAACAGCTCTGTATCTACATTTGTCATTAGACGTATTTTTAAAATTTCTATTCTGCTTTTTTAAGGTATTTTTTTGTGTCAATAGCACATTTCTTACCTCTGTAACTGTGCACTTTTATGAAAAAAATTTAGCAATTCCCACAATAGTTCCACAAATATGATAGATGAGGAAACCCGAAAAATTCTGCTAGGAAAGAGCTAACATTCAAAATAAAATATTTAAAATATTTCTTCATTAACAACTATGCTCAGACAAGTGCTAGGTGACATTCTGAAGAGCAAAAGAAAGTGAAGCTGATCTCAGCACATTTGCAAATTTTACAACCAGATGCCGATGGTTCATAGCTCCTTGGGAAGGAGAAATGGGGAGTTGGGCCAGAGAACAGAGAATGACCTACAGGATAAACAAAATCAGCTACATCCTTTTTACAAATGGAAACAACTAATATGTAAGGGCACTCAAAGGTTGAAACTTAAAAAACAAAACACTAAAATAGCAAATTCTAATTCCAAAAGGACAAATTAAATATGCATATAATATCAGACACAACTGTACTTGTGATGGAGTGGGTAGTACAATAAGCAAAAGGTTAAGTAACTGAGAAGAATATCTGTGAAAATTTTGTACAATTAGAAGATAACTCCAAATGTGTAAGGGGAGCAACTGTAAACAGAAGTGAGCATATCCATGATTTTAATGCCAGATTTAACCACACATCTCTCAATAACTGATACAGCTAAGGGGAAAATGCACACAATAGGAATACATACCATCTGAACAACATAATTAACATTTTTATTCAAAGTACATGTAAAAAACATATTTTCAACTGCAAGTTAGAGAATACACATGTGTTCATGTGTAAATTTTTTAGAACCTTGAATCCTTAGATAATTAACCTGAGTGAGGAGGGCATAAACATTTCTAAATGTGTGTGTTGAACCATCCTCCCATCCCTGGAATGAAACCCACTTGATCATGGGGAATTATTATTTTTTTAAGTGTCATTGGATTAGATTTGCTAGTATTTTGTTGAGGATTTTTGCATCGATGTTCATAATGGATATTAGTCTGTAGTTTCCTTTTTTTGTTGTGTCCTTTCCTGCCTTTGTTATCAGGGTGATACTGGCTTCACAGAATGACTTAGGGAGGATTCCCTCCTTCTCAATGTCATGGAAAAGTTTCAGTAGGATTAGTACCTTCTTTGCAGTTCTGGTAGAATTTGGCTGTGAATACATCTGCTTATGGGCTTTATTTGTTGTTGGGAGATTTCATATTACTGATTCTATCTTGCTACTAGATATTGGTCTGTTCAGGATTTCTATTTCTTCCTGATTCAGGGTTGGGAGGTTGTGTATTTCCAAAAATTTTCCATTTCCTCTAGATTTTCTAGTTTGTGTGCATAGTAGTCTGGGATGATCTGTTGTTTTTCTGTGTCTCCTTTGTCATTTCTGATTGAGCTTATTTGAATCCTTTCTCTTCTTTTCTTAGTTAGTGTAGTTGGTGGTCTATCAATTTTATTTATCTTTTCAAATAGCCACCTTTTTGATTCATTGATTCTTTGTAATTTTTTTCTTTCAATTTCCTTTAGTTCTGTTGTGATCTTTGATATTTTTTGTCTTCTGCTAGCTTTGGGTTTGGTTTGTTCTTGTTTTTCTGGTTCCTTGGGGTGTGACATTACATTGTTAATTTGTGACCTACTGTCTTTTTGATGTAGACATGTAGTGCTTTGAACTTCCCTCTTAGCACTGCTTTTCTGTATCCCAGTGATTATGGTAGTAGTATCACCATTTTCAATTCAATTTTAAAACCGTTTTGATTCCCATCTTGATTTCACTGTTGACCCAAAGATTTTCGGCAGCAGGTGTTAATTGCCATGTATTTGTGTAGTATTGAGTATTCCTCTTGGAATTCATTTCTAGTTTTATTTCACTGTGGTCTGACAAGATCATGTAGTTTCATTTTTGAAATTTCTGAGACCATTTTGTGGCCTATATATAGTCTATCTTGGAAAATGTAACCCAGAAAGATGCACGTTACACCTGAGGTCAACAAAGAGACTTGCTGTAATATGTTACTAGTTTCTTCATTAATTATGAGTTAAATAAAATCTTTAACATGTGTTCATTTTTATCTTTGTGAAAGTCATTATTTTAGTTTTTTAGAAAAATTATCCTTTAATATAACTTACTTGAATTTATTTATATTTACTTTACAAACAATTATAACAAGTTTGGTTGCTTGTCATTTAAGTTCCAAATAGATTATGTGCAGAAAATCAGAAAATTAGCTACACCAAGGGGTGCTTTTAAAAGAAGGAACATTGAGAACAACAAAAATGTCAAGAATGTTTGTAATATAAGAGAAAGGATAAGATACACAGAACTGAAATAGAGTAGCAAAATGACAGCAATGTGACCTTGGGGAGAGATGTCGAGGTACCTCATGGATTTTCAGAATGCACTCTCATAACTAATCTTTAAAGAGAAACTCTAAGTCAGATGGAAAGGATAGATTTTGCTCACTATACAGTCTTATTATATTCACTTCATCTAGGTAGAAGAATGGTGAGGGCAGACCTTACAGGATGTGCACAGTTAGAAGAGTACAGAGAAAGACATTTGTAGGTGTTCTAGATGATGCGTGTGAGCAGGGAAGGAGGGACGGGAGAACAATGAGCTATGAAAGAGAAAAAAGAAAGCTGAGTTATGAACTGAGAAACAGCATCTGGTGAGTGTTTTCAAAGAAGTAAGCAAACCAGAACTCTTAAGTGGAGACTACCAATTATTAAATTTTGAAAATTCTCTCACATATAAAACATGGGACTGGCCAAAACAGGTGAACAGAATCAGCAACCTTAGTTCTATATGTACAAAGTCATCCTTTTGTAAGACCTTTGGCCATTACAAACCCCTTACTTTGTGGCCAGGGCGTGGCTTCTGACTAGAACCATGGGTTTTCTGCCTTCTTCCCACAGGTGTGTGGCAACACCTTCTCCAAGCTATCTCTGCAGTCTCTACCTTTCACTTACATAATTTATCACTGGGCCCTTAGGCATGAATATCCCTCTCTCTTCTTATTTAAACTGCTCTTGGGTGTGTTGGTTGCAGTTAACTGGTGTGACTCATTGGTGGATTAGGGATGAATGCTGAGGGAGAGTCAAGACAGACTACACATGTGGAGCTGTTTCTACTCAGTACCAACACGACTGCCTCCAAGGGTAAGAAAAGGCAATGGGTCTGTTCTGTGACAGCCAAGACAGGAAGGAATATCAGGGAAATCAGGCTCTCCGAGGTCCTTATGGCTGTTATTCTGGTCTCCCGTGAGTTGCCCCCCTGCAAAAGACCGACCTGGGGTGCCCGGGAGGATCGCCCTCCCCAGGAGCTTAAGAAGGACCCAACCTCCAGCCTCGGAATTGATTTCGGGGTGGCAGAGGGCGCCCGCACAGATTAGTTCTCAGGGAACGTAGTCATCGGCGGGCTGAGCCCCAAGCCCCAGCCTGACAGTGAGGCCCCGCTCCCCGAAGTCAAGCGAGAATTTGGCACTAACTGTGGGTTCTTCGAAGAGTCTTGGGGAGTCGAGAGCGTGGGCTCTGCACCCGGGATCGACCTGGAAACGGCTGACCCTGGCGTGCCGCTTTCCCTTTCCCAACCTCTGCTTCCATGCGTAAAATGTGGACAACCACAGGTGACCACAGGCAGGACGAAGACGACCACACACTAAATCTGGAGCAAGTCGACCAAACCCACGCCTGCGCGGGGAGACACTGCGCAGGCGCACTGGTCGTTCCCGCCGGAAGCACCAGACACGCAGAAGTGACCGCAAAGGCCTCTGGGGAATGTAGTCCTTGAGGCGGATGGGGGTCAGACGAGCGGAGGACTTTACTTGGAACCACAACGTCCCCTCTTCCACCCAGGCCCATGTTTTGAGAAGAGAGGAAGTGAGCCCTGTCGTCACCAGTGGCTGCTGTTCAGGGGACATGGCTTGGCCGCCCTAAGCGGCACACGCGGCGGCCCCTGGGAGCGGCCGGTCGAGGCGCCCGCCGACGTCTCAGGGGATGCTGGGGCGTGTGATACAGCGAGGGTCGGGGGCGGGGGTGTCTCAGGGGATGCTGGGGCCTGTGGTCCGGGTCGGGGGGCGGGGGGTGTCTCAGGGGATGCTGGGGCCTGTGGTCCGGGCGCGCGGCCGGGGCTGGACCCACCCGGTGTCGTCAGCGCTCGCGGAGCCAGGTCAGCAGGAGGGCGCGTTGGAGAGGTTACTGGGGTTGGGGTGGCCGGCAAGGCTTAGAGTGGCCATCCCGACTACTTGTTTTGTTTTGTTTTGTTTTGTTTTGTTTTGTTTTTTCCGTGGGGAGGCGGGCTCGAGGCTTGAGGAGTGAATTGGAGGAATGAATTAGGGGGTGGGGTGAGGCCCAGCCGTGAATCCTAGGGTTCGGGGCGCGCCGCGGGCTTTGCCTCTCGGGTTGGGCAGAGGCCCCACTGATTTTCTCTTTTGGAGGCGGCGCGGGACTGTTTGGAGCCGCGGTGGTGGGAGTCCGGCTCCAGTTCTCTCTTCACGTAGTGTGAGGCTTAACTGGAAGTGAAAGGACAGTGGGTCTTGGAAGCGAAATAAATCATTTCTCTGCTCTCTCAGCTGTGTCTCTGCTGTCTTTCCCTGTCTCCATCTAGCTAACAGGTGCCCTGCCCAGCTCTGTTTTCACAGCATCTCAAAGGAGCCCAGCAGACAAAAAGGAAATGTAAATTTTTTTGCAGTTGCTAGACCTATTGACTAAAACTGCCTTTTAGCATCTGTTTCTATAGCCTGGAGTAGTTCCTGAGAAGTTCCTGGATGACAGCATTAGGAGACAATCTCCAGACATCTAACCCAGCCCAAAATCATATCTTGAGGGCAAGGTCACTTTATTGCTAAAGGAAAGGAACAGATGGCAGCAGCTTCACACAGCAGATTCCATTATCTTCTTGCAGTTAAGAAGAAAAGGAGTGGACAGCAATTCACAATTGTTATTTTTCTCTTTGTCCCCATAAAATCAGCAAGCCACTTGGCCTAGCTGCTGGCACCTCCTTCTCTTTCTTTAGGATGCCACACCGTCTCTCTTCTCTCTCTCTCTCTCTCTCAGAAGGATAAAATAAACTTTATACTTATACATATATCTCTTAATTTCTGCTTGAGAAATCTTTCTCCACCAGCGCCTTGAACATCTACTAGGCTTTCCATCCTAACAGGAAGTCCCTCAGGTTTTTACAGAGTTGGTAGTCTCCTGTTTGGGGACACAAATCCCCCAGTGGTGCTGAGGGCGTGGCTTGGCCCCCAAATCCCCAGAGTTTTTATGGGAAGGGTGGGGTGTGAGGCCTGGGCTGGATGATGGTGGGGTGGCTGACCTGAGTGTGGATATAGAGGTGTTTTGTCTGTTTGGCAGAGGCTTGGAAGGGCTTGGGGCTAGCAATGCCAGTTGGTGGGGAAGGGATGTTGCTTGGGTCATGTATCCCCAGGATTTTGGAGAGTGGGAAAAGGTTTGGCTTGGAGGAAACTGTTAAATATCCCCAGGTCAGGGTGTGGAGGGGTGGGAAGCTGGGTCTATAGTCCCTAGGGTTTGGGGTAGACAGGGTTAGGAGGTGGGCTATGGAGGTGTGATGGGAGCCACTGGGGCAAGGCTTTTTTGTCAAAGCTTCCGGTGGCTGTTAGCTGACACTGATTCACTAATTCAAGCATCTCTGGTAGTGCCCAGGCATTGGGACTTTTATTTTTAACTTTTTTTTTTTGGTGGGGAACAGAGTCTTGCTCTGTCGCCCTGGGTAGAGTGCAGTGACGTCATTGTAGGTCACTGCAACCTCAAACTCCTGAGCTCAAGAGATCCTCCTGCCTCAGCCTCCCGAGTAGCTGGGACTACAGGCATTCCACCATGCCCGGCTCATTTTTCTATTTTTAGTAAAGACTGGTCTCACTCTTGCTCAGGCTGGTCTCGAACTCCTTAGTTCAAGCAATCCTCCCACCCCAGCCTCCCAGAGTGCTAGGATTACAGGCATGAGCCACCACACCTAGCCTATTTTTAACTTTTAATTATGGAAAAATTTCAAACATTCCCTGAAGTAGAGGAACTAGTACAGGGTACCCTCATAAACCCATCTCCCACATCCCACACTTGTCAACTCATGGCCAGTCTTGTTACATCCAAACCCCCAACTGCACTTGAGGACACCCCTTGAGAATCATCACACGCCTTACAGCCAGGCTGACTGGTTAAGTACATGGCCTTTTACAGCCCGAGATCAAAGCCAGGCTAAGCTATTTCCTAGCTGAGCTATTTTTAGCAAAATAATATTTAATTCTACTATGCCTTGGTTTTTTCTTCATCTGTAAAAAGAGGATGATAAATAGGGCCATTGTGAGGCCTGAATGAGGCAACACTTATACAGTGACTGAACAGTCTTTGTTACATACTGCAATGAGTAATAACCTTAAAAAATTTTTTTAAATTTCTTTTTATCTTTTTTTTTTTTTAAAGACAGGGTCTCATTCTGTTGCCCAGGCTGGAGTACAGTGGCCTGAGATCATAGCTCACTGCAGCCTCAGACTCCTGGGCTCAAGCAGTCCTCCTGCTGCAGCCTCCCTAGTAACTGGGACTAAAGGCACACGCCACCACGCCTAGCTAATTTTTTTATTTTTTGTAGAGCCTTGCTATGTTGCCCACACTGGTCTTGAACTCCTGGGCTCAAGCGATCCTCCTGCCACAGCCTCCCAAAGTGCTAGGATTACCAGAGTGAACCACTCCACCTGGCCATGAGTAATAACTTTTGTTATTAATCATAAACCTGTTGGTCCTGGAAGCCACAGAGAGCACTGATTTTGTGCTTTGTAACATATCAGGGAAGGCTGTGTTCCTTACCAAATCCCAACTCTTTCTCCTAGAAGCTGTGAAGGGCTCTTTCCTGCTGTTGTAGGTCTTCTGACACGCTTAAAAAATAGGGAAGACTCCCCTTCCCTCCACCCCACCAAGCTGAGTCTTGGAGATTTCCAGCCTGGAGACTGGCACTTCAGAAACAGTCCTGAGGCTCATGCCGCCTTTCTCTTCCCCAGACCATCCTTCTAAGGCTCCTGCCCTCCTGGAGAGAGCTGCCTGTTTGGAAGGGGATCCCTGCAGCACACACTCAGGTGTGCGCCACATGTCTTTTGTGTTTCTGCAGTGTCTTTTCTGCTCCACCTGGCAGGTGGATTGCCTTCTTCATCCTTGGCTTTTTGTGCCCTGTAGTGCCCCATCTGGGGCTTGCAGCCCTAGCTGATCCACAGGAAACAAGGCCTGTTCCGAGGGTGAGGCCTTCACAGGAAACAGCCCCCAAACCTGAGGCCCCTGATCAGGGCTCCCCGATCATTGCCCCCAGCACTGCTTCCACATTCCTGGGCGTAATCCAGGTATTGGGTTTATGATCACTGCCATCTCTCAATGAATTCACAAGATATGTATCAAAATCTCCATTTTGCAGAGGAGGAAGTGATTTGTTTATTATCAAGTTAAAGAAACTTTCCCTATATAACACAGTCAGGATAAGGTAGACCCGAGATTTGGAGCTAGCTGCCTCTCCCCATGCCCCCACAAAGTGTTAATGTGATTTATAAAGAGGAGCTGTATTCAAACATAAAAAATTGCTGAACTTCTCTAATCATCAGGGAAATGCAAATCAAAACCACAATGAGATATCACTTAACTCCAGTGAGATTGGCTCATATCAAAAAATCCCCAAACAACAAATGTTGGCGGGGATGCGGACAGATAGGAACACTCATACACTGCTGGTGGGACTGCAAATTAGTACAACCTCTATGGAAAGAAATATGGAGATACCTCAAAGAACTAAAAGTAGAACTACCATTTGATCCAGCAATCCTACTACTGGGTATTTACCCAAAGGAAAAAAAGACATTCTATAATAAAGACATCTGCACGCAAATGTTTATAGCAGCACAATTCACAATTGCAAAGATGTGGAAACAACCCAGGTGCCTGTCAATACACGAGTGGATTAATAAAATGTGGTATATGTATACCATGGAGTATTACTCAGCAATAAAAAACAGCGGTGAATTAACACATTTGGTATTATCCTGGATGGAGCTAGAGCCCATTCTTCGAAGCAAAGTGTCACAAGAATGGAAAAACAAGCACCACTGGCACCCACCATCAAATTGGTACTGACTGATCAATACTTATTGTCACACAGGGCAATAATATTCATCAGGGGGCGGGCAGGCGGGAGGGGTGTGGAGGGGATGGGAAAACTCTCATTGAATGGATGCGGGGAGCACAGCTTGGGGGATGCCCACGATTGTAGATCTGACATGGGCAGTGTATGGGCAATATATATAAACAAAGTGTTGTACCCCCATAATATTCTGAAATAAAAGGAAAAAAAGAGGAGCTGTATTTTTCAAGTTGTCTTGTACCTTTAATGCTGATAAAAATAAATTTTGTTTTGGTCCTCAGTCTCATTTTCTTTGTGACATTAACTCCTACAGACAGTCAACAGATGTGAACCAGACTACCCACTGTGTTTTCCTTCCTGAAAACTTTGAAATAAGGTATTTTCTTTTTTTTAAAACTTTACCTCTTTTGGGGGTGGGGCAGAGTTATCCAATCTTTTAAAAAAATGATTTATTATGAAAAATTTTCAAATATTCCCAAAAATAGACAGAACAGTGTAATGAACACTTGTGAGCCTCTTGTCCAGCTTCAGCACTTAGCAACACGCTAAACATGCTGCTACTCTCGTGTCATCCAGTCCCCTTAGCTTCCTGTTCTCTCACTAGAATACTCGGAACCAAATCCCAGCCATCTTATCAATCATTTCATTTGTACTTGCATATGCATCTTTAATAGGTAAGCACTTTTAAAAATTTTTATATTTTTAATGTAACCGCAATACCATTATCACATCCAACAAAATTAACTAACAATAATTGCTGAGTATCTAACACCCAGTCTGTGTTTCCTCTCCCCCGATCTTCTAAGAAATGTCTTTTTATACTTCAGGCTCTTTCCTCCTTGCCAAGAGACACCAGGGGAAAACTATATGGAATTCAGCCTGATAGATTATCCTGTTCCTTCCTTTCTCTCCTGCCATTCTCTTGGGCTTGCTGATCTGTTAAATGACAGGGACATCCACCCCTTGATCCAGACTGGAGATTTTGACGGCCCCGGCCTCCTGGTTCTTGCCAACCTTTCTGACTGATTAGCTGAGTCCAGTCACTTTTCCCTTTGCCACATCCCTGGATTATTCCCCAACCCCAGCACTATCCCAGTTTCCATGCCTGCCACAGTCCCCTTCATCCTTCCCTGCCTTCTGTGTTGTGCTTCTGAGGAGTAAATACTGATCATGCCACTTAACCTGCTAGGAAGAGCCCTTATTGCCTGCCCCTGATGGTGCTCAGATTCTATAACCAAGAGACCCACTGCCTGGGTTTAACCTCAGTTTCCCTATAGACTGGGTATGTGACCTTGGCTTTGTTTCTTTGTCTATCAAACTCCAGACTCACATGTCTAGTGGGCTATTCAGCAGTTCCCTTTGGATGTTGAGTAGGTAACTCACACCCTACATCCCCAGAGCCAAGCTTCTGATCTTACCCTAGACCTGCTCCCTACCCAGTACCTCATCCCAGTCAGTGGCCACTCTGTCCTTCCAGAAGCTCAGGGCCAAACCTTGGCCTCCCCTTTGACTCCTCCCTTGCTCTCACATCCCACATCCAATAACAAAATGTGGAATCTGCCCACCTTTTGCCACTTCCACTGTTTCCAGCTTAGTCCAAGCCATCATTGTCTCTCATATGGATTATTTCAGTTATTGCAATATCCTTCTGCCTGATTTCTCAAAGGTCTATATTCTGTACAGCAGCTACATGTGTCAAATGAGTGAAACAAATACAAAACAATGCATATTATAGAAATAAACATTGTTTGTATTTACATAGAATTACAAATATGTAAGTGAAAATGGATAGACCAAGGTCTTAATTTAAGGAAACTCACTGAAAGGTACTAGCAGATATTCAAGGGGAACAGAATAGGACTAGGGCAGGATCCTCAAGGAGAACTCACCTTTTAGCTTTGTCTACTTCTGCATATTCAGGATTCTTTCCAAAACTAAGACATTATTTGTGTGGTTAAAATAAGAAAATCTGATAACACAAATACATTTCTTTAAAAATGTATTTTGACTTTTGTGCAGAAGAGGTGCATAGCAGGTCTGCCTGCTATTTTTTGAAAGGCTTGTTTACATAGATGGCCCTTGGCTGGCATCTGGGAATTTGGATTTGGGAAGGATTCCCACTATTTCCTGATAATAGTGACTCACGGAGCCTAAACTCTACAAATAATGTGGTTCATGCTGAACACCTATTTTCCTTCTGGGAGCCTGGAATTTTGGTATATGCCAGGCATATACCTGTGTGCCTACATGACCAGCCCCCAGTAAAAACACTAGAGACTGAGTTTTTAATGAGCTTCCCTGGTTGGCAGTATATAACACATGTTGTCACAATTCACTGCTGGGGAATTTGAGCATGTCCTGTGTGACTCCAGGGAAGGGGCTCTTGGAAGCTTGAGCCTGGTTTTGTCTGGACTTCACCCCACACACCTTTTCTCCTTTGCCGATTTTGCTTTGTGTCCTTTTGCTGTAATAAATAATGGCTCTGAGTTCTGTGAATGCTCCCAGCAAATCATGGAAACAGATGGTCTTGGGGACCCAGGGTCTTTATGGAAGATTTGCAGTTTTATTCCTTCTCTGTGACCACTTCTCCACTTCACAGATTTGTGAGTTTGGCCTTAAATAGTATAACCTTGGTATTTTAGAATTAATAATTCATGCTTCTGATAAGTTTTTGTCTTCTGATCTGATGACCGTAGCCACATGATAGTTTTTGTACTTATTGTGTCGGTTTTCATGGGGCTTTTTCTCACTGCAGTGTTTTCTCTGTCCTGATTAGCCCATGAAAAATTTGCACATTTATTTTTTTAGTTTAACAATGAAGATTTTTCAAACATACAGAAAAGTGGAAAGAATAATATTAACACTCTTTATAACTCTCGTGTTGATTTAACAGTTATTATTTTACCTTGTTTCATCTAATTTTTGCTATTGCAGAGAACATTGAATAATGAACCTCATGTTCACATCACCCAACTTTAAAAGGGTATTAACTTCTGACCAATATTGTTATGTTTTATCCTGACCTATATTTTCCCATAAATCTTCAGTGTCATTTTGCAAAGTTTGTAGGTCCACAAGAGCACCCTCAGTTTCAGTAAATTGCTAGATCAGCTCATAGAATGCAGTCTTTATTCACAGCTAGTTTACTGCAGCAAAAGTGTACAGATTAAAATCAGCCAAGGAAAGAGGCATATAGGGCAGGGCCCAGGAGACATCAGGCATGGGGCTTCCAGTTGTCCTCTCCCAGTGGGGTTGTGTGTGATGTGTGGCAACATGCAAGCAGTATTGCCAACCGGGGAAGGCTGCTTGGTCCTTGGTGTCCAGTGTTGTTCTTGGGGGTTAGTTCTGTAGATGTGGCTGACCATACAAGTGTCTGACCTTAATCTCTGCTCCTCCACAAGTCTATGGGGTCCAAGTTCCCCACCATAAGTCACATTATTAGCAGAGAATCTCTTCTGTGGCCCAAGGACCCCAAGTAAACAAAGATACTCTTATCAGATGGGCCATTCCAAAGGCTTGAGGTTATCTCCCAGGAATCAGAGACAAAGGGCCACATCATTCTTTGGGAAGGTTAATCCTTTACCACACACATTTTCGTTTACACAGATAAGGACTCTTAAAAAAAAAAGGAAAAACAGAACCACAGTACCAGTTTACTCCTCACACAAATTATAATAATTGTTTAAAATTATCTAATATATCTAATCCATATTCACATCTCCATACTTGCCCCCAAAACATCTTTCCACATTTCATTTGTTGTAATCAGGATCCATACAGGGAACACACATTTCACATGGTTGATAAGCCACTTAAGTCTCTCCATTTCATAACAGTTTCCTCTCCTTTCTCCCCATGTAATAGACTTCATGAAATGCTAAAGTATTGTAAAATAAGTTGCAGACATAATATCAATTCACCCTTAAATATTTCAGTGTCCTTAAAAATAATTATAGTTTTTTCTCTATTTGTCAAAATTTGTTCATATTTAACACACTTAAGACAAAATTAATAATCTTATACCCTACCCACATTGAGATGTCCCCAGCTGTCCCCAAAATGTTTTTGCAGCTGGTTTTTGCAAAGTAGGACCCAGTCAGTGCCTGCTCATGGAGTTTGGGGGTCCTTGTAAATCTCTTAATATAGAACCATGCCCCCTCCACCTTCTGGAAAATTTCTTCATGAAATTAGTAGGCTGAAGATCTGGCCCCATTGCTAATTGCTTCATCCTAAGTTCTAAGTGGACTCAAAATTTGGAGCATTTAAGAGGCAGGGCATCTGGGGCCCTTCTAAAGAGATGGGTGCCTACCTAAAAGCCCCTTTCTGTCTCTCTCTAACTCTACTTCACTTCACACACTATACTGCCTATGAGCAGATCCCACCTGTTGGCACATGGACCTCCCTTGCAGAAGTACTTCCGGTAGGGGTGTTCAGCCCACGTGCTCATGCTGGCTGGAAGACGTCGCTTCCAAGCTGGGCCTTGTCCCTCCAGGCTTCAGCCTCAGACTTGCTAACGTATATCTCTTATTCTGTCAGCCCTGTATCAGCACGAACTCGGTCAGTCGACATGTCCCTGTAGTCAGCTCCGTTTTACATACAGTGATACAGCTGGGGAGAGGTAAAGCAGTCAGCCCCATGGTCTCAAAAATAGAGCTGAGGCTCAGTCCACCCCTTTGATTTGAACCTCTTCTGGGACATCCCAGGGCCTTTGTCCTCACTAGAGTATTCAAAGTTAGTGGCAAATTCGCACAGTTCTTTGCAGATGAGGGCCTCATTCCCTGGCCAGAACTTGGGGTGGAAAGTTCATCAATGTCCTGGCTCTTTGGGCCTTTTTACCAGGGCCCTGGGGGAGACTGTCCTGTATTAGTGCCTTTGTGATCCTCCTAGCCTCCACTGTGGGCTGAAGATGAGTCCTGCATCAGTTCCTGGGGAGAGGATTGCTACCCAGGCATTTCTCATTTTTATTTCCTATTTCCAGATCTGCCTTCAGGGCCTTGCCTTTCTCCCAGGAGAGCACCCACAAGGCAAGAGAATGGCCACTGGGCCTCTGAGAGCCAGGAGTGAGGTGAGTATTTCCTGAAATTCCATTTTTGCCTTTTGCCAGAAGGCTGCCTTGTTCCTAAGGGGAAGTCTTGGAGAAGTGACTTGTCTTACCTGGATGCTCCCTCTGCATCTCTGTTCCACCCATTATGCTCAGCCATTCACAAGTAGTTAACTGTGACCAACAGAGTTTAAAAAAACATAATATATTTCCATCTTAAGTGCCCAGTGATGATGTAAGTAAGGGCAGACACGACGATAAACATTGATCTTCAAGCTGTGTGGGAGGCTCTGATTGGGGAGTTGGGGGCAGAGGAGATCATGACAATGGAAAGCGGGAAGGATGTGTGGTAAGAGGCTCAAAGGCTGGAAGTGTGATGCCCCCAGCTCGCTGCTTCTACTGAAGATCACTTTGGCTACTATGGGTCTTCTGTGGTCTCAGATGCATTACTCTGTGTGTGTGTGTGTGTGTGTGTGTGTGTGTGTACATACATGTATGCCATATATATGGATATATATGGGTAATTCTGTATACACATAGGTATATTATTTCTGTAAAAAATGCCTTTGGGATTTTGATAGGAATTGTATTCAAACTGTAAATAGCTTTGGGTAGTATGTACATTCTGACAGTATTAATTCTGATGAATGAATACAGGATATCTTTCCAATACTTTGTGTCATCTTTGATGTCTTTCATTAATGCCATTTGGTTCTCTCTGTGCAAGCTTTTCAACTCCTTTTTTGAGATTCTTTCTGAGTCTTTTCCTGTCTTAGATGCCATCAAAAATCGGGTCATTGTATAGTTATCTAATTGGATAGTACATTGAAAAGTGTAGAAATGTAATGATTTTTTTGTTATTCTGTATCCTGCAACTTCACTGAATTTCCTATTTCTTTTCAAATATATTTTTATGTGTTTATTCATTTCAATGGACACGTAAAAATTCTGTATTCATCGTGGATCCCATGTTGTACAGGATTTGCATTTGCCAAACCATCCTTGAGTGGCACCCCCCACCCCCACCCAGGGATGAATTCCCCTTTGTTATGGTGTATGATCCACGTAATGGGTTGTTGACTTTGCTTCACCGATATCTTGTTCAGAAGTTTGGCATCCACTTGCAGTAGGGCTCTTGGTCTCTGGTCTTTCTTTTCCGTTGTGTCTTTGGCTTTGGTATTGTGGTGGTGCTGGCCTCATGAAATGCATTTGGAAGAGTTCCTCTATCTCTTCAATTAGTTGGAAGAGATTGAGAAGCATTGTCATTAATTCTTCTTTAAATTTTGGGTAGCATTCACCAGTGGTACCATCCAGTCCTGGGCGTTTGTGGCTGGGAGAGTTTGGATTGCTGATTCAACCTCCTTGCGCCTGCCAGGCTGGTGTAGGTTTCCAACCTTGTGGTTGAGTCCCGGGACGGGTCCGTTTCCTGTAGGTTGGAGTGTGATTACTCATAGTCATCTCTTCTGATCCTTTTTGATTTGAGCTTTAGTTGTAATGCCTCCTCCTTCATTTCTTATGCTATGTACTTCAATCTTCTCCCTTTTCCTGTAGGTATCCTAGCTAATGGTTTGTTGATTTTTTTTTGGCAAAATTAATCGTCCCACGAGCCAACTTAGTGTTGTGGTTTGGTTTGGTTTGGTTTTTTTCTTTTGTCCCCATTGTGTTTTTATTCTCTTTTATTTGTTTCTGCAACAATCTTCATCTTCATTATTTCCTTACTTTGCTAGCCTTGGGCATTGCTTTTCTCTGTGGTTCCTGGTTGTGTCAAGGTAGGTTGTTTCTTTGTGGCACGTTGAGCACTTTTTTGTATGCTTGTTTCACTCTCTCTGTAGCTTCCCTGGGAAGAGGTCTGTGCCTGTCTCCTGCCCTGCCCCGAGAGACCTGCAGGCGGCGCGCTAAGCTGCTGCAGGTTCCTTGCCTCTCGCCGGCGCCGGGCTCAGCGTGGAGAAGAGCTTGGTGGTCACCCTGGGACGGCCTGCAGAGCTCCTGCTGGGGCTTGGGCGGCCTGGGCGACCTGTCACTGTGCTGATGCGCTCAGAAGCCCGGTGGTCCAGAGGCAACACCAAGGTATACAGTTCAACAGGGATGCTCCCACAGAGCACAGGATCTGGGATTGCACCTCCAATTCCAGGGCTGTCAAGGGTGATAGCTGGGAGGATCCTTGAATTACCCAGAGTCAATGGCTACCACTGTGGCCTTTGGCCAGGTAGGGGCTATGAAGCCCTGGGATTTCTCAGGATAACTGTCAGTGGTGAATTCTTAATAGCAATGATATATCAGAAAGTTCAGTTCTTTAAAGTTAGATTGAAGAATGTTTATCTAAATAGTGATGCAAAATTCCTTGAACAAATTTTTTTTAATTGATTTTAGGGAAATGTTACCACTAACAGCCAGTTTAGAGCATTGTCATGGTTTAAGTAATATTAATGGTAGTAGTTATCATAATGTATTACCTAATTGGAATCAAAATTTACAAAGATCATATTTGGCTTTGACTTGGGCATCACTGTGGCAGGTTAATATGTTAGAGACATTCTCAGTCACTGGTGAATAAGAGGACCTTGTCACCATTTTCCACAGTGTCCTTGAATCTTACCGTAACTCCTCTCTAAGGAGATGAATTACTCATAAACCAAACCGTATGAGTTGAATCTAAAGAAGCACAAAAGGAACTTATAATATTACCTATAAGCTTACCCACCGTGAGGCTCCTGAATTTAATATTATAACATATTATCTGTGTACATTTGGCAAGTTAAAAACCACTATATGGTTCCCTCTCCTTGTCCATAAAATAGGCACAATAAGAGGCCTCATTCAGGGCATTTTTGTATGGAGTATACGTGCTTAGAAAAGCAGCTGGTACATAATCAGTGTTCAATAAACATGAGTTCTATTTTCATTGTCATCACTACTGGTAATTTTGCTATATTCTCTATAGAAGCCCACAATTTTACATTCAAAGACATCACAGGCAATATTGAACACAGTTTCAATTATAATATGGGTGATCCTTTGATAGATAAACTGTATAACTTGCACCACAACCTATGTTGAAAAATTTTCTCCTTCACATCAAATGGTTGTTGAAACAGCAGATGTGTCTTTTATACTGCAACGTGTGTGTGTATTCTAAGCGTATCATATTTGTATATTGAATTCCAGTGTTACTGTTTAGTTGAAATAGAACCCATGGTGTCATAGTGAAGACTTTCATCTTAAATGTGCACTTGAGAGTTGATTAATTTTAAAAAGGCATTCCTGTAATTGAGTAAATCTCAATATTGATGTAAGGAAGTGGTATGGTATTGCCCACAGGCAGTAGAAGACACACAAGTGAACAGCACAAATCTATGCTTCATCTGTTAATCTGTTATGCCTTTAATGTCCTATCACAAACAACAATCAATAGTAATCACTGCTTAAGCAATGGATAATTGGCAAAGATAAAAGCCATGAGCTGATGCCCAGCAGTGGCTGATGAGAAGCTGTCTCAAGTGCAGAGACTCCCACCTGGCTGGCTCCCTTAAAGAATGAGCTCGTTGACTTCCTGTCCTGGGACCCCAGTGGAGAATTAAGAACAGTTAGTTGGGTGGGAAGAAAAGCAGCTCCACATGAAGCCATCACCAAGTTACAGATTCATGGAGTTAGGAGAGACCCCAAGAATCATTTACTTCATCTCCTGCCTCCAGGTTTATACCCTCTCTCATCCCTAAATAAAATGATTTCCAGAGAAGAACTGAAGAATCAGAGACCTTGCTGTACAACAAAATATGTATTTTTAACCTTCAGTACCACCACATGCTTGTGTAACTGGGAGAAAAGGGTAGAGACAGGACCAACCAGGGCAGATGCTTATGTCTGTTTATGTTTTTGGCACAGAACTCTTAGCAAAGCTCAAAAATATAAAAAGAGATGAATGTGGAGTTTTTCTGGCAGAATCTGTTGAAATGTGTGGGGTTCTGTTGGAACTTCTGCCCTGAATCACATCTGCCCACCCTTTTCCCCAAAGCAAATTGCAGCAATCCTGTGGCTGTAGGATTCAGTCTGAAAATCACTGAGGAAATATGTAGAGAAACAAGAATAGATGGGTGGGGGGAGCGGGCTAGAACCCACTCTCCACACAGTCACCAAAGTGACCTCTTATATAAAATAGATGGTGCCCCTCCCCTGCTTAATCTCTTTACCGGTATTCTTGGATTTCACTGTGCCTTTGTCCTGCCTGTATTTTGGTAATTTTTGTAACATCCTCCTTGCTTAATGTTCCTCCACCCACACAGAAAGAGTCTGCGATCTTTGGAGTTGTATGAAAGGCCTTTTATGTTCCAGTCCTCCTCAAGCTGTTCTGACTTTATCCAACCCCCACTGCCCTGTTCCTGCATCATCCCTCCATGTGTCCACCATGCATGGTCATGCCTCAGTGTACGTGCTGGTCTCCTGCCTGCCTTCAGGCACGATCGTTTTTAATTGTTTGAGGTCATATTTAACAGACAGGCTTTGATGGGAGTAAGGTATGAACTCAGGCAAATGTGTCCTAAATGGCTTTGCACTTAGAGAATCCTTAATGCTTTCAAACCTCTCTTTAGGACTGGAAAAAAAAATAGAGTCTAAAAAATCACATATAAATTTGAGGTAATTATGGCCTCCTGCCCCCCTCTGTGGATCCCTTAGGTGACCAGGAAGACCAGGCTGAGGCGGGCAGCAAGTAGGGAAGAGTGTTGGAGACTGACCAGGGGGCTGGATGCCTGAGCTGAACGCCTGAGCTGGGGCATCCATGAGGCCCCTGTAGATGGGCTTTGGCTAGGGAAATAAGCTGATCAAGCCATGTGTCAGGCAAAAACATGTTTGTTTTAGCAATGTTTAGGATGGACTGAAGAGGTTAAAAGTAATAGGATGCATTAATAAATTACTGCAGGAGTCTTTGAATGAAAGCACATGGGTGGGAACAGTCAGCGCAAAGGAAGAAATGGATTTCACAAGGAAGAGTTTACAAGGAAATGGATTAACAAGGAAGAACTAAAGATGTAATGACTGAAAGTCACCTGGAGAATGACCCTAAATTTCAGAGATTGAGTAAATAGCAGAAAGAAGCCTGCAGAGCAGCTGATTCCAGGGAGTAAAGATGAGATCCACCCCACAACACCTCAGAGATGCCAACCAAGACCTAGGCAGAAAGTGCTTGTCTGAGGCTCAAATATCTGGTATGTGGGGGTGACCTCAGTGGGATTTTCCTTCTCTTCTGCTGAGCACTCAGGCTTGTCTATTCTTTCACCCCTGGACAGTCACAGGGCCTTGGCCACAAGGGCCTCCTGGAGGGAAGGGCTGGGTGAGGTCTGGACACTGGGGTGTTGTTAGAGAGTATGTCATTTTTCCTGTACCTTGAGCACCTGGCTAGCACCTCCCCCTGTTCCCTCTCAGAGGATCATCATGTCTTTAGAACCAGGTGAGATATAGGCTAAGACTTCTCTGGCACTTTGTCCTCAAGTGGTCTATATGATTTGCTCTGATCGCTCCATCTTAGCTTGGGCTGCTATAGCAAATATTAATACAATAGACTGGGTGGCTTAATCAACAAAAATTTATTTCCCACAGTTCCGGAGACTGAAAAGTCCAAGATCAGGATGCCAGCAAGGTCAGGTTCTGGTGAGGGCTCTCTGCCTGGCTTGTAGACAGCTGCCTTCTTGAAACTTCATATGGGGTGGGAGGGGGAAAGAGAAAGGAAACAAACTCTTTCCTGTCTTCTCTTATAAGGACACTAATCCCATTCCTGGGGGCTCCACCCTCATGACCTAATTACCTCCCCAAAGCCCCACCTTCTAATACCATTACATTGGGGGTTAGAGCTTCAACATATAAATTTAGGGATACACAAACATTCAGTTGGTAGAAACCTAGCTACCAGGTGTGGAAGTAGGTAATCTCACAGAGTCAGTTCAGGGATGGACAACACTTATAATTCTGAAGACTTATGTGTCACCTGCAATGGATTCAGTTCTCATGACAATTACCTTGGAATCAAGGATTCAAGGAAAGATCTGGACAATGACTAGAGCCACTCTGACGTACACCGCACCCCACCCAGAACCCAGGAACAGCACACAGGCAGAGAAATGCTCACAACAGGCTTTGAAATGAAATCCTTTCAAACTTGTAGAAAGCACCTCTCTACCCATGGGTGTGCCCAGAAGCCTGTGTGGCCAGGATCCCTTTCTGTGTGTTGCATTATATGACTCCCAGATTGTTCTTATGCTATTGATTTTGATTATAGTTCTTTTTGCCATGCTGTTTCTATTGAAAGACTATTATGTAGTCAAATTTGTCAGTCTTAAAAATGCCTTCCACACTACATTGTTATGAAAAATGTCTTTATGATTTCTTATACTACAAATCATTGATTTTTAAAAATTTTTTCATTTTGAAATACATTTAGAGTTGCAGAAGAATTGCAAGGAAATCACAGAGAGTTCCTTTACCCAGCTTCCCCAAATGTTATCTTCCAAAATTATGGTATATTTATCAATATGAAGAAATTAACATCAATACATTACTATTAACTAAACTACAGACTATTCAAATTTGACTAGTTTCTCCACTGATGTACTTTTTTCTATTCAGGATGTAATGCAGGATACTACATTGCATTTAGTCATCATGTCTCCTAAATTTTCTTTAATCTGACAATTTGTCAGTCTCTCCTTGTTCTTGATCAACCCTTTTGAAGAGTACTGGTCAGGGATTGAATTTTGTAAAATTTCAATTTGGGTTTGTCCAATGTTTTCTCATGAATAGGCTGGGGTTTGGGGAGAGATTTGGGGAAGAACAGATTGTTTTGGAAGATTATCACAAATGTCATATGGCTTTCTCATCACATTATGTCAAGGAGTGCATGATATCAACATGACTACATGACTCAAGTATTACTGGTGATGTTAACCTTGATCACTTGATTAATTGGTGTCTGCTGGCTTTCTCCACTGCCAAGTTACTATTGTTACCTTTCTATTTTCTATTTATTAGAAGTGAGTCACTAAATCCAGCCTGCAATAAAGAGGAAGGGAATTAAGTTTCGCCTCCTGGAGGGAGGAATATCAAAGAATTTGTGGACATATGTTAAAATCACCATAGTAATTAATAAATATTTGGCATTGATCCATAGTTATTACCAGCAATATCTGTGATGTTCCCATGGTGGTTTTCTATTTCCCTCATTCCTTCTACTTTTATTGAATGGAGTTCTTCTGTAAGGAAGATTTGTCCTTTCTCCCCTGTTTATTTATTTATTTATTAAGTTTGTTGGGCACAGAATTGTACTGTAGACAGATTAAAAATCAAAAGAAGAAAGATTATACAAAGCTGTCCCAGGGATAGAGAAAACATCATAAACACACCTAAAAACATTAAAGTCAATTAAGCGTTTCTAATCAACAATAGACACCCATAGAGTGTTAAAAGAGACATTAGCAGGAAGAGTACAACATACATGAAGCACACTTTATATTCTTGAAACAGATCTAAAAGATATTGAGTCAAAGTCTAGTATAGCCAAAAATTCTTACAAATGAATTACCAAAACAACAACAACAGCAGCAACAAAGCTTGGGGATTCCTGTTTAGAAAATCAACAAAAGATATGTACAGACAATTGCCAGGAAAGGACAATGAAATCCAGAAGGTGGTAAGATGTTCAATTTACTAGTAAGCAGGAAATGTAAATTAAAACAATGAGACAGCACTTCACATCCATCAAAATGACTAGTAAGGTAGATTATAATAGATGTTGGCAAAGATGTGAGGAGACAGATCATTCAAGCCCTTCTGGTATGAATGTAAATTGTAGAGAATTCTGGAAAGGAATCTTGGTAGTTATCAGTGAAATAAAGTACCTGTGTGCCCTGTGACCAGCAGCCTCACTCCCAGGCATATATCTGAGATGTTCTAATACAGGTCCATAAGGAGATGCATGAAAGACCTTAGTTTATTGTGACAGGAAATTAGAAACAACCAGCTTTTAATTATTAGGTGAAAGGATGAGAAAAATATATCTGGTGTATGCTGTGAAATATGTAGCAAATAAGAACAAGAAAGTAGAAGTCCATGTAGCAACATGGTTAGATCTAAAGTGTTGAGGAAAATAGTAAGATATAGAACAAGATTTACCTCATAAAACGATTAACATAGATTAAAAACACACATTCAAAATAAGCACGTATTCTACCAGGCTGCAGGCGTGTTTAGCAACACACATCAATCTCATTAAAGTAAGTGCTTTTGTGGGGAAGGAAGCAGGAATAGGGATGAAGATGAAAGTAAAAAAATAATATGAGAAGATCTTTTGCAGGATAGTGATTATATTAATATCTGCATTGAGGAGGTTGATTAACTCAACTGTAAGTTACTGAAGAGTTTTTTTAAAATTAGGAAACAGTAATATGCAAATGACCCAGGGCACAGGAGAGACCAATGCCTATGGGCAAATGGGTGACAACTAATGGAAAAACCCCAGAGAGTATGTCTAGGATATGGACAAATGAAATGTGACCAATCCATAAAATGGAATCTTATTCAACCATAAAAAAGAGTAAAGTACTAACACATGCTGCAACATGTTTAAAACATTATGCTAAGTGAAATAAGCCAGACACAAAAGGCCAGATAATGTATGATTCCATGTGTAGGAAATATCCAGAATGGGTAAAGCCACAGTGACAGAAAGCAGATTAGTGGTTGCCAGGGGCTGGGGGGAGGAGAGAATAGGGAGTGACTGCTTTATGGGTACAGGGGCTCCTTCTGGGCTGATAAAAATGTTGTGGAACTAGATACAGGTGATGGTTGCACAACAATGTGAATGTACTAAACGCCAATGAATTATACATGTTGAAATGGTAAATTTTATGCTATGTGAACTTTACCTGCATAAAAATGTAATCTTCACAAATATTAGGGAAAAGAGTAGATAACTCCTCTCTGAAGGGACATAGCCTTATTGTAAATCCAAGTTTACTAATAATTAGTCTCAGTCCTGAACACAAGGGGAAGCACATCTCTCTGACTGATCAATTAGGGCAGAAGAGCCAGAACATATCTGGAGTCTTTATAATCTGTACTATGCTTTAGGCTTTAGACTATGTGTTAATGTGCCTTAATAACATTTAATACTGCTTTGTGTGTGGATATATGTATATATGCTGGGGGATGATGCTGGAAGTAGAGTTTGATACCTTATCCTGAAAGGTTGTGTTGGTCTTATAAAGGGTCACGAATAATTAAAATGTATTAAGCAGGAGATTGACAACTGATACATATTCTGAAAAGGCCACTTGGGCTCCATGTGGAGAAGAGACGGCAGGAGTCGGGCGTGGATGCTAGTGTCTCCTGTAGAAGTCAAGAACAACAGATAGCTCAGATTTGAGTGATGTTGGAGGAAAAAGACCTACACGGCTGGATTTGTAAAAGCCTTAGGAGACACCCAGAATGACTGGGTATTGGGAAATAAGATGTCGGGGTGACTGCTGGGATCTGGCTTACACAACTGGTTAGATAAAAATACCCTGTACCCAAAGGCCCAGGTGTGGGATCCTGGGTTCAATTTCACCCATGGGGGGTTTAAGGTATATTTGGTGATTCCTAACAAGGCTGACAGATGACCAGTCCTTCCAAGGTGAGGCTGGGGCTGTAACGACTGTTCTGCTCATGGGTGTTAACCAAAGCCACAGGCATGGAGGAGATGGATTATTGGATTTTGAAGTGAAACTGGCACTCATTTCTGGTTAATGATTTTGGGGCAGATCTTTAACCATGGGGGAATTTAAAATTGTATGCCAATATTTGAGCTAAAAGGGGATAAATGTTAACACTGAGTCCAAACACAAAGTTGCATTTGATCATTATTCAACCTGTTCGGCCTTCTGACATATTCTAATTAGTTATGTATAACAAATACCAATCTCACTAGCAAATAGCCTAATCTTTTCTGAACCAGAGTGAATTTGTAGATAATTTGCTTTGTTTACTCTCATTAAAAAGGAGCACTATAGGAAGCCAACTTTTATTCCAAAGATGACCGTACAGGCTGAAACCCCACCATCTTTTGCTTCATATCTCCTTAAGGTTTATTGTCCTTGTCTTGGGCTGGTTTATAGCAGCCAGATTAATTTCCAACACTTCTTGTCAAGGTTGACTGTTGGCTATTTCCATGCTAATTAGATATGTGCACTTTGAAAGAGCATTCTCCTTTTTCCTCTACAAATATAAAAAAAACTTATAAATGTATAAGCTAATTTCATGGTAATTTATCAAACAGTAAAATACTATGTGTATATTTCATCCTGAAAATTTGATAAATATCAGTACTTAGGTTCCTATTTCATACACATTCAACCAGACATTAATATATCTTAGTAATAATATTAGGCTACTAAGTATGAAATGTGTCTGATTTCCTTAAGTACTAAGTTTGACAGTTGATATCTCTGACATTTCACTTTGACACCCCTTGTTTGTTTGTTTTTTTTAATTGTGAAGGTATATCCTCATTCTTTCAAATGCATGGTTTGGCTTGTGAATATCTTTCAAATATTTTTTTAAAGAAATTTTTGTGAAACCATGGATAAGTCAGAAATTCATGTTATTTTAGAATATGAGTTCTGTCGGGAGCCAATGCAGTGTAGACAGCTAGAAATATCAGTGAACTTTCGAGTTTGGGAAGGATGTGGCTAATGAACACACAGTACGTCCATGGTTTCAGAAGTTCCATTCTGGTGATTTTAATCTTGAAAATAAGCCACGTGGGCAACCTGAGACCAAGGTGGATAATGATGAGCTGAAAGCTGTAGTGGAAGCAAATCCATCTCAACCTAAGCGTGAATTAGCAGCAAGGTCTGATGTTCCTATTCCAACAATATTGGACCATTTAAAATAAATTGGTAAGGTAAAGAAGCTGAATAGATGGGTTCCACATGAATTAAATGAGTGTCAGAAGAGAAATCGTCTCGAAGCTTGCCTTTCTTTGCTGTCACGACATAAAGGCGAACCATTTCTACACTATATTGTTATGTGTGATGAAAAATGGATTCTTTTTGACAATCACAATCATCCAGCACAATGGTTGGATGAAGATGAAGTGCCGAAACACAGTCCAAAACCGAATATTCATCAAAAAAAGCTAATGGTGTCTGTTCGGTGGTCCAGCGGTGGTGTTATCCACTACAGCTTCATGAAACCTGGTCAATCCATTACTTCAGATGTCTACTGCAACCAATTGAATGAAATGGTGAGGATGCTTGCAATTAAGCAGCTGAGATTGGTCAACAGAGACAGGCTAATGCTTTTGCAAGACAACACTCGGCCACATGTCACACAAACAAACCTGCTCAAACTACAGCAGGTGGACTTAGAAACTCTCTGCCATCCACCATATTCACCAGTCCTTGCACCAACTGACTACCACTTCTTCCAGGCTTTGGACCACTTCTTGCAAGGAAAAATATTCAGTTCTCAGCAAGCTGTGGAAAACACCTTTCATGATTTCATGGCCACTCACTGTCCAGGCTTCTTCGCTGCTGGCATAAACAAGCTTCTGTTAAGATGGCAACACTGTGTCAATAGTTTAGGCGCATACTTTGATTAATTGTACTGCTTCTTGTTTGAGATATAATAAACTAAACTTTTGATTTGAAATCAGACATTTCATATTTAATGACATAATAATTATACATGTTAAAGTGGTAAATAATAATCTTAACAATAATTAAGATATATTAATAGTATTAGCACTGACCACACTGTATTATATTTGTTTCTTTCCTCATCAGTCTCTTCTACTTCACAGCAAGCACTTTGACAATTGGAGTTTGCTTTTCTTTTTGCTTACATTTTTGTACCCAGCACACAACACAGTGTAAGAGATCATTTGAAAATAGGCTGTCACGCAAATGAGTGTGTGAAATACTATACACATGAAAGTAACTGAGGTCTGTTCAGAACAGAGTTAACCTTGTGAGCCTGATTGCTATCCTCAGAAAGGCTTGCTTACAAGGTTGGCTCTTGCCTGGTGTCTGGGAACTTGGATTTTGGGAGAGTGCCCACTACTATACTGATAATGATAGTAGCTCACTGTGCCTAAAGTGTACAAAAAATGCGGCTTTTGTTGAATGGCTGCTTTTCTTCTGGGAGTCTGGAATTTTGGTATATGCTGGGCAGAAGATGCCTACATGACTAGTGCCATCATAACAACCTTGGACTCCTAGACTTAGGTGAGCTCCCCTTGGTTGGCAACATTTCAAATGTTTTGTCACAACTCGTTGCTGGGAGAACTAAGCACGTCCTCTGTGACTCCACCAGGAGAGGAATCTTAGAAGCTTGAGCCCATTTCCTATAGACTTTGCCCCATGTGCCTTTTTTTTTGCTTTGTATCCTATTGTTGTAATAAATTATAGCTGTGAGTAAACCTATATGTGGAGTCCTATGAATCCTCCTGGCAAGTCATCAAATTGCAGAGCGGGTGGTCTTGGGGACCCCAATACAAGGTCCAGAGTGTAAAGGTCAGTAGGTCATGGCATTAGAGCCTTCCCTGTCTCCACTCAGCCTCTCCCTCCCTACTCTGCCTCACCTTTATCACTAGTTCAAGTCATTTAACTCAGTTCAGCAAACATTTGTTGACTGTAAACCTGAGAAGAACCTATCAGGAGAAGATAGAAGACAAAAGAATGATGAGCAACAAAGTCAACTTAGACAAAGGTGTGGTCTCAGGGAACTCACGATTCAGTTCACATATGCTAGAAACCATAAGACAAAGTCAGCCCGTGGAAAGCAACAAAAGAGAAAAAAGGAGGGTTTCAGAACAGAGACGAGGGTGACTGATTCCAACTTTAGTAATGGCAACAGGCTTTGTAAGATACGTGTGGTCTGAATCCAGCTCAAATGAAAAGGATTCCTATTTGAGATGGAGTTTGGAATGTTCTACTTGGCTACACGTTGATTACAAATCAACCATTTTCTTTAGGAGGAAAAAGGAGCAGGTTTTTATGGTGTGAGCATGAAGCAGCAGAGCTCGATCTATAGTTGATCAGGCACCTTGCCCAGAGTCTCACACATTCAGGGGGTGTTTGAACTCTAAGGAGTCACAGGGAGCATCATCTGCTGCTTCATGTTTTTACAGTACTTTAATAACTGCTTAGTTCTCTGAACCAAGAAATCACTTCTCCAGGTCCCAGCAGCTGACCTGGGGTGGGGACTCCATCAAGGTGAGGAGCTCAGGGTCTTGACTGAAGAGCTAAGGAGCAGGTCCTCGGGCAGCAGACACGAGCACAGGGGCCATGTCTGGGACCCAGTGGAGACAGCCAAGATATGAAACTGGTTGGAACCCAAAATTAGGCTGAAGTATTAACCCTGGCCATAAATGACTATGTATTGATTGTGTACTATAATTTACCAACCTGTGGGCAGTTTGTGCCTCACTCCTCTTTCTACTGTAGTTTGAATGCACACTGCAGGAAGAATCACTAGGGGAGCTTTTAAAAGCCCTGATGCCCAGCCTACTCTGTGCAAATTAAATTAGACTCTCTGCTGCAGGTGAGGACTATTTAAAAAATTCCCAGGTACTTCCAACATACAACAAAGTTGAGAACAAATGGTATGTAAGTTGGTGTATTCTAAAGAGGAGACAAACACAAAAGGTTTTGAAGATTTTCTATAGAGGAGAACAAAAGAGAACCAAGGCTCTCATCCCAAAGTCATGGTTTAGAGGAAACATTGTTTTCTGGGTGAGGGCACAGGAGGAGAACAGCAGCTCTTCTGGGAAGATTTCTATCAGAGTCTCACAGTAGCCTATAGTGCAGCCTTGGTTACATGGTAGTTCCTCAATGCATTTGATTTCTGTACTCGGAATTTCATCCTGATAGCTCAGAGGATAAGTGCCATATTTTCCTCTATCATATTTTTATGGTCTCTAAGAGCACTGCTGAACAGTATTACATTCCTTGAAGATTACTTAAAAATTGGCCAGATTTCTTTTTTGTCTATATGATGATTTCTGTCTTCTCTTATGGGCTATCCAGCCATACAAATTTACCAGTGTCATGAAAATGTCTTAATTTCCTAAAAGGATGACAGCCACAGGTTCACTGCTTCCATGTTGCCACCCTGGGCCATCCAAGCCTTCACCCTGGCTGGCTCCATCAGGGCAGCATCACAGTAAGCAAAGCAAACTGTGAAATTAGGTGTAAATGTTCATTCACATATAATGTCTACAACTGATTTTAAAGTGACAATCTGATTATCAACTTTTAGCTGCTCTTGGCTTTGTGGGGCAGAGTGAGGAGGAGGAAGCAGCAGTGTATAGAGGTTCTTGTCCAGATGGAGGATCATGAACCTTGGGCAAGGACAGAAAAGCACACAGTAAATTAAATTCACAGGTGGAACCCCACCCAGGACCTGAAGAACATATGGGATATATAAATTCCAAAGCTGTACAGGAATGAAAAATGGAGAATTGCAAAAACCCTACTAGATGAACAAATGTCAAGAAAGGAAATTAGAGGTAAAAAAATGGCAGTCTGATAGAGTCCTCCCGCCTCACCGCTCCCAGGGAAGGAGGTGAAAAATGCCATCAGCTGCCTGCACGTGGATTGCTCACCCCAAAAACAGCATTGTGAGCTTACAGAGAAGCATTGTGGGACACTCAGCCCAAGAAAACAGGTGGCTGGAAGATTCAGTCACAAAGATCGGAGAGTGCAGGGAGTACAATAGAGCCCAGAGCACGGGAAGGATGGGCTGACTGGGTCAGCACAGTGCAACCTGACCTACAAGCAGTTATGCACCTTCCCCACAGACTTCCCATCCACTTAGTCAGGGATAAGCCCAGAGTCGGGGCAAAGCTGTTGCTCGAGACAGCAGGCTCTGTGGAGAGGAAGCAAGTGTGAGAGCCATACAGAACTCTCAGCTACACTATATAGGAACTGCTCAGGGCTGGGTAGGGACTGGGCTGAGATATAGCTTCCCGGGACAGTACACGGGAATCTGCAGACCAGCACCTTGCCACTGGAAGTCAGTGGGACCTAGGCACAGGAGTTGAACAGAGAGCAGGACATGCCCTTGGGGGCTGCTGGCAATTGCCTCCACAGGACCCAAGCTGGTTGAGAAGAGCGGTGTTCATGGGCCCAATCTGAGCCCTGCTGTATGCCAGGCTGGCAATCAGCAGCCATCTTTAAAGTCTCCTGCCCAGAGCTGTTACCTAGGTCTCTAGCTTCACCCAAACCCTGGCCCGGGGGCTCTTCAACCTGGGTGCTACAGGCTTTGCCCTTGATGGCCAGGGACAGCTGCATCCATGGGTTCCAGCTGGGATGAGGTCCCGGAACTGTAGTGGCAGAACCTTTGTGTATTGGAAACAGTTTGCAGCCCATCCATCTGGTCCTGCTACCCTGGCACTGGCCTCCTATGAGTCCACTACATGCTGGTCCTAGTGCCCGCTCTTCAGGTCCCAGCCCTCCTGTACCCCAGAGATCGGTCATTTTGAAGGTTGCTGGTTATAGTGACTCATTTTGTATAAGTACCGCTACTCATGGCAACCGACTGCCTAAAGAGCCACAGGCTGAACCAGAGCAGCTCCCCCTAACCCTGCTCATTTCATTAGGGAATTTTGCTCCATCCAAGAGTGCCTCAAGTGGTCACTATTCCCTCAGGTGGGAACATCCCCCTGGCGGAGACTTACATGGATAGAGATGCCCACCTGACTCACCTTGGGGTCTAGTGGCAGAAAAAGGGTGCACAATTGGAGATCCCCCTATCAGCCAGTGCCACGTGCAGATGCACGTCAGAGGGCCAGACACAAGTGGCTGGATAAGCAACCTCTGACCTGTGTAGAATTTCCCCAATTCAGCTCTCAGACTGCAGCCAAAAGCAATTGTATTTCTACCCACACCTCAGGAGGAGGAGGGTCAAAGTAACCTCTAGGAGCTACAAGCCCACTCCCAAAGCTTGGGGCTTTCACATACAACACCTGGGGGATCACAGTCTGCCACGGACACAACAGAATACCTAGCTATTAAGGACCTGTGGATTCATACCCTCAAGTACAATCCACCAGCTTGGAGCTCAAGCTGGGTGGAAAATCTTACTACATTCCACAGGGAAGAGGAGAAGACAACAGGTCAGAGGTAACCCAAGAGATCCAAACTGGCTAAAATACACCTAAGGCAATACAGACCAGTACTCCTCTCCCTGGCTCTGCCAAGGAACAAACCTCGGGGGCTTCAAGACAGGACCATAAACTAGCCCTAATACCCCCAGCTCTTAACCAAGAGGACAGATGAGAAAAAATCAGCAAAAGAATGCAGGAAACATGAAAAATCAGAGTGAAAAGTCACCCACAAAAGAAATCATTAGTTCCTCAGCAACGAATACCAACTCAAACGAAATGGGTAGAATGACAGAAGAGGAATTTCATTTATGGATTATAAGAAAGCTCAATGAAATTCAAGAGAAAACTGAATCCCAGCACAAAGAAACCACAAGAAAAATGCAAGAAATGAATGAAAAATTTTCTAAAGAAATAGAAATATTACAGAAAAATTGAATAGAAATTCTAAAAATGAAAGTGGCATTAAAGGATCTACAAAACACAGTGGAAAGCCTTAAGAATAGGCTGGATCATGCACAGGAAAGAATCTCAGAGCTGAAAGATAACTCCTATGTGCTAAATAAATCAGTCGAAGAGAAAGAACACAAAAACAAGAGGCATGAACAAAGCATACAAGAAATGTGAGATTATATAAAGAGGCCAAACATAAGGATCATAGGCATCCCTGAGGGAGAGGAAGAAAATTCATGTGGGCTAGAATAGCTATTTGAGGGAATAACAGAGGACAATTTCCATGGCCTAGCTAGAAATCTCAATATCCAAGTACAAGAAGCACACAGGACTCCTGGGAGATTCAACATGAAAAAGCAATCACCATGCCACATAATTATTAGACTGACCAAAGTAAACACAAAAGAGGCACTCCTCAGAGCTGTGAGGCAAAAAGAGCAGCTAACCTACAAAGGGAAATCTATTGGATTAACTGCAGATTTCTTAGCTGAAACCTTACAAGCCAGAAGGGAATGGGGACCATCCTCAGTCTTCTAAAAGAAATTAATGGCCAACCCAGAATTCTTTATCCCACCAAACTAAGATTCTTATATGAGGGAGAAATAAAGACTTTTACAGACAAGCAATCACTAATAGAATTTGTGAAGTCCAGAAGAGCCTTGCAAGAAGTGCTTAGACCTGCATTGTACACTAACCAGCACAACAGACACCCACCCAAAAGCTAAAACTCCAGAACCCAGATTTCACAGTGACTCAAGAGGTAAAACAAAACAAGAGACTGCCCAACAGAATAAACAGAATTCCAACCCAAATATCAATTCTCTCAATAAATGTGAATGGCTTGAATTGCCCATTGAAGAGACATAGGCTGGCTGAATGGATTTAAAAATACAAACCAAGTATCTGCTGTCTCCAGGAAACACATCTTACACACAAGGACTCATTCAGACTCAGGGTGAAAGGATGGAATACAATTTTCCAGGCTAATGGAAACCAAAAGAAATCTGAAGTAGCCATCCTTATTTCAGATGATATAAACTTTAAAGCAACAAAAGTAAAGAAAGCCAAAGATGGACACTATATAGTGGTGAAGAGAAAATTCTTACAAGAAGATTTAACAATCCTAAATATTTATGTACCCAACACAGGAGCACCCAGATATGTAAAGCAAATACTGCTTGATCTAGACAACATAATAAATAGCAATGCCATAATAGCTGGGGACTTCAACAGCCCACTGACAGAACTGGAAAGATCCTCCAAACAGAAAATAAGCAAAGAAACAATGGACCTAAACAGGACAATAGAACATTTGGGCCTAACAGACATCTATAGAACACTCCACTCAAATAACACTATATATATGTTCTTCTCATCAGCTCATGGAACTTTCTCTAAAATTGATCACATCCTGGGTCATAAAACAGATCTAAACAAATTTTAAAAAACAGAAATCATACCACGTATCTTTTCAGACCACAGCAGAATAAAATCAGAAATCAATTCCAACAGAAACTCACATGGTCATCCAAAAACATGGAAATTAAACAATCTACTGCTGAATGACTATTGGGTCAAGGAGGGGATTCAGATGGAAATCAAAAGATTCTTTGAACTAAATGATAATGGGGACACAAGTTAACAAAATCTGTGGGATACAGCAAAAGCAGTCCTGAGAGGAAAACTTTTCACCTTAAATGCTCACATCCAAAAGACAGAAAGGTCACAAATTAGAAAACCAATGAATCATCTTAAGGAAATGGAAAAGGAAGAGCAAAGCAATCCTAAAGCCAGCATAAGAAAAGAAAGAACCAAGATGAGAGCAGAATTAAATGAAATTGAGAACAAAAGAACAATACAGAAGATTAATAAAATGAAAAGTTGGTTCTTTGAAAAGATAAACAAAATAGACAGGCCACTTGCCAGGTTGACCAGAAGCAGAAAGGAAAGGATTCTAACGAGCTCAATTAGAAATGAAAAAGGAGAGGTCATGATGTCATGGAAATACAAAACATCATCTTCGAATACTACAAAAATCTCTATGCCCAAAAACATGAAAACGTGGAGGAAATGGACAAATTCTTAGAAACACACTACCTCCATAGGCTCAATCAGTAAGAAATAGAATTCCTAAACAGACCAATATCAAGTACAGAAATTGAAGCAGTAATAAAAAATCTTCCAACAAATGAAAGTCCTGGACCAGATGGGTTCACACCTGAATTCTACCAAGCCTACAAAGAAGAACTGGTGCCTATACTGCAGAAATTATTTGAAAACATTGAGAAGGATGGAATCTTCCCAAACTCATTCTACGAAGCCAATATCACCTTGATACCAAAGCCAGGAAAGGACATAACAAGAAAAGAAAAATACAGACCAATATCCCTTATGAATATAGATGCAAAAATTCTCAATAAAATCCTTGCAAACCGAATTCAAATATACATCAAAAAATAATTCATCATGATCAGGTGGGCTTCATCCCCATGATGCAGGGATGGTTCAAGATACCCAAACCTCAAAATGTAATTCACCACATAAATAAAAGCAAGAACAAAGATTATATGATCCTTTCAATAGATGCAGAAAAGGCTTGTGACAAAATCCAGCACCCTTTTATGATGAGAACGCTTAACAATATAGGCATAGATGGCTCATACCCCAAAATTATTAAAGCCACACATGATAAACCCACAGTCAATATCATACTGAATGGGGAAAAATTGAAAGCATTCCCGCTTAAAACTGGAACCAGACAAGGTTGCCCACTATCTCCACTTCTATTCAACATAGTGCTGGAAGAGCTTCCCAGAGCAATCAGACAAGAAAGAGGAATCAGGGGTGTCCAGATGGGGGCAGATGAGGTCAAACTTTCACTCTTCACAGACAATATGATATTATATGTAGAAAACCCCAAAGATTCAACCAAGAGATTACTGGAATTGATAAATGAATTCAACAAAGTCTCAGGATACAAAATCAATGCACACAAATCAATAGCCTTCACATATGCCAATAACAGTCGAGCCAAGAAACAAATTAAAGACACAATACCTTCCACAATAGCACCAAAGAAAATTAAATATTTAGGAACATATCTAACTAAGGAGGTCAAAGACCTATATAGAGAGAATTGCAAAACACTCAGAAAAGAAATTGTAGAGAATATAAACAGATGGAAAACCCTACCATGTTCTTGGATAGGTAGAATCTACATTGGTAAAATGTCTTTGCTACCTAAAGGGATTTACAGAATCAATGCAGTACCTATCAAAATACCAACATCATTTTTTGCTGATCTAGAAAAAATAATTCTACACTTCGTGTGGAACCAGAGAAGACCCCGTCTAGCCAAAGCAATCTTAAGAAAAAAGAACAAATTGGGAGGCATCTATCTACCAGACTTCAAACTATACTACAAGGCTAGTCACCAACAGCATGGTTACTGGAACCAGAATAGAGACATAGACCAATGGAACAGAGAGAAACCAAATATTAAAGCCATCCTCATACTTGTAATTGATCATTGCAAATCCCACAAAAACATACACTGGGAAAAGATTCCCTATTCAATAAATGGTGCTGGGAAAACTGGATGGCCACATGTAGAAGACTGAAACTAGATCCACACTTCTCAACTCTCACAAAAATCAACTCACAATGGTTTAAATCAACTCTGATTTAAACCTAAGACGCGAAACCATAAGAATTCTAGAAGAAAACATTGGAAAAAAACATCTTATTGTACATTGGCCTAGGCAAGGAATTTATGAGGAATACCCTCAAAGCAATCACAGCAGCAGCAAAAATAAATAAAAGTTTGGGACCTGATCAAATTAAAAAGCTCGCACAGCCAAGGAACTACCACTAGAGTGACAGACAACCTACGGAATGGGAGGAAAATATCTTGGCTACAACATCTGTTTAAAGGGCTGATAACCAGAATCTATACAGAACTTAGGAAAGTGAATGAGAAAAAAAATCAAACAACCCCATAAAAAAAATGGGCACAGGACATGAACAGAAACTTTTCAAAAGCAGAAAGAACAATGGCCAGCAAACATATAAAAAATTGCTCAACTCCTCTCATCATCAGGGAAATGCAAATCAAAACCACAGTGAGATATCATAACTCCAGTGAGATTGGCTCATATTAAAAAGTCCCAAAACAACAAATGCTGGCAGGGATGCGGACAGATAGGAACACTCATACACTGCTGGTGGGACTGCAAATTAGTACAACCTCTATGGAAAGTAATATGGAAACACCTCAAAGAACTAAAAGTAGAACTACCATTTGATCCAGCCATCCCACTACTGGGTATTTACTCAAAGGAAAAAAAGACATTCTATAATAAAGACATCTGCACGTGAATGTTTACAGCAGCACAATTCACAATTGCAAAGATGTGGAAACAACCCACGTGCCCATCAATACATGAGTGGATTAATAAAATGTGGTATATGTATACCATGGAGTATTACTCAGCAATAAAAACAATAGTGAATTCACACATCTGGTATTATGCTGGATGGAGCTAGGGCCCATTGTTCTAAGCGAAGTATCACAAGAATGGAAAAATAAGCACCACTGGTACTCACCATCAAATTGGTACTAACTGATCAATACTTATGTCACACATGGCAATAATATTCATCAGGGGGTGGGCAGGCGGGAGGGCGGTGCAGGGAATGGGAAAACTCTCACTGAATGGGTGTGGAGTGCACAATTTGGGGGATATCCACGATTGTAGCTCTGATAACGGCAGTGCATGGGCAATAATATAAACAAAATATACCCCCATAATATTCTGAAATAAAAGGAAAAAAAAAAAGAAAGGAAATTATATGCCTATATAATTACTTATAATTTCCTTAGAAAGCATGGCAAATTAAAAACATAATGGCAGAAATAGTATCAGATGTATTAGACAAACATACATACCCAATGAGAAATGAATTAACCTCCTCTATTGAAGGGCAGATTCTTGGAATGGATGGGGAAAAAAAGTCTAAATGCTTCTTACATTAAATACATTTCAAATAACAATACAGAAAAGTTGAAAATTTTAAAATGGAAAAAAATATCTACCAGGATAATATGCGTACACACATATGTTTACACATTAACATAATTTTCAAGTATATATAGTTTCCAAACATATACATGCATAAGTGATCCCATTTTAAGAAAAAATGCTAGATGCGTTATGCATTTTTATCCATGACTATATAGGTATAGCAATGACATTGTACACAATTGGAAGAAACAGAAAAATTACCATGCGTTAGATAGATCCCAAAGAAAATAGTGATGAATTCTTTACAGCTCACAATTTCTTATTCTAATTGATTGAGAAATGGACAAAAAAGAGAAAAATCACCTACATAATGAAAAAATGGAAAGTAAAACTATATCCCCTTTTAAGTAACTGCTGTTGTAAAGATAAAATCAAAACAGAAATTAGATGTAGTTTGGAAATGAACAAAAATGAAGTACATGCACAAAAATTAAGTAGAAAACCTTGTAGATAAATATAAACAATCAAAACCAGCTGGATGTAAATAATATCTTGGTATTATTTTAAAACCTTAAAAGCACAGAATTCAGTTATTTGCTAATAAACTAGAAAGTCTAAATAAAATGAACAGGTTTTTGGAAAAATAATTTAAATAAAGTAGATTCAAGAAGAGCCAGAAAAATAAATTGATAAAAATGAACTAAGGATGCATACATTTCACTATTGGTAAAAATGAAAATGGGAATAAACTAAATTTTTAATAGTAAGTGCTCTGCTACTGGAGTGTGGTGCAGCAATCTGGCAGTCACCACACACACGTTCCTTGTACAGAGGAGGCAGGAAATGACCTAGAAGGAAGTCTGGCTGTGTGGATAGAGTAGCCACTTCTTGGTGGAGTGAGGGACTGAGGGAAAAAGTCAAGATTTTGTCATATAGCTGTGTATTATCTGATGCTTTTTAAAATGAGGGTGTGATGGTTAATTTTATGTGTCAGCCTAACAGGGCTAAGGGATGTTCAGATAGCCGGTAAAACACTGTTTCTGGGTGTGTCTGGGAGGGTGTTTCTGGAAGAGACTGGCATTTGAATTGGTGGGCTGAGGAAAGCAGATCCACCCTCCCCAATGTGGGTGGGCATCATTGAATCCATTGAGGGTCTAAACAGAACAGAAAAGCAAAGGACAGATGCATTCTCTCTCTCTTCTTTTCCTTTATTTTTTTCTTAGATTCTTTTACAGCAGTTTAAGGTTCACAGAACAATTGCAGAGAAAGAACAGAGAGTTTCCATAAACTTCCTCCCCCTCCCTCTGCTCCCCTGCCCCCATGGATTCACCTGTTAATATCTGGCATTAGAATGGTACATTTGCTACAATTGATGAACCTATATTGATACAGTCTTATTAACTAAAGTCTACAGTTTACATTAGGGTTTGTTTTTTGTATTGCACAGTTCTATGGGCTTTGACAAATGCATAATGTCATATACCTACCATTACAGTATCATACAGAATAGTTTCACTGCCCTAAAATTTCCCTGTGTTCCACCAACTTACCCCTCCTCCTTCCCCCTAAAACCCTGTCAGTCATTGACTTTTTTTTACTGATACACAATAATTGCACATATTTATAGGATACATGTGATATTTTGATAGTTCTGGTATGAATCTGAAGGCTCTTTCTTCATGAGCGGGGACACCCATCTTCTTCTGCCCACAGACATTAGTGCTCCTGGTTCTTGGGCCTTCAGACTCAGACCAGGACTTACAACATCAGCCTCCCCAGTTCTCAGGCCTTTGGACTTGGACTGAATTATGCCACTAATTCTCCTGGTTCTCCAGCCTGCATGCGGCAGACCATGAGACTTCCTGTATCCATAATCAAGTGAACCAATATCTATAATAAATAAATAAATAAATAATGAATAATATATGTATACAGAGAGAGAGAGGGAGAACTAATAGGAGATAAACGAGGGCTGTCCAGAAAGTATCCAGCCAAATAGAGATATTTATTAATGTTATATTAACAATGGCTGCATACTTTCTAGACAGCCCTCGTATGTTCTCTTTATCTGGGGAACTCTGACTAATGTAGCCATGGTACTCAGTTTTTGGTCAAACACCAGTCTAGACAGATCTTGCTGTGAAGATATTTTTTAGATGTGATTAACATTTAAATCAGTAGACTTTGGGTAAAGCACATTACCCTCAGAAAATGTTGGTGGGCTTCATCCAATCAGTTACCGTAAGAGAAAAGAATGAGGTCCCTCAAGAAAGAAGGAATTCTGCCTCCAGGTAGCAAGTCATCCAGACTTGAGCTGCAACATCAACTCTTCCCTGGGTCTCCAGCCTGCCCTGCAGACTTCAGATTTACCAGCAGCCACAATCATGTGACATGCAAACCAATGTGTGTGTGTATGTGTATTTATGGAATACATATGGAATGGAAAATGGAATGTTGCATACGCATGGCATTCCATACACATGGCAACATTCCTGGTTGCTCCTAATTGTGCTGGACAAAGTATGGGAAGGAAAGGATGAGCTCAGGGATTCACATCCCAGCTCAATTCCCATGTAAATAACCAGAAAATTTTTATGTCTGACCTGAAATAAAGCCTATCTCCTGTAGCCACGGAGCTAAAATTGCTGAAAACCAAACCTAGAACCTCATCCCGTGAATAGATGAATTACAATCCAAGTTGAATTCCCAACAGTTTAGGGTGTTTGCTGTGAGGGCTTGATGGGGAAGGAATGGGATCCTGAAAACCGACGTGGTGACAGATGGGAAGATCTTGATGAAGTTGGGACATACTAAACCCCTGAATTCCGATGAGTCTTCTTTGCTGGTAGCAGCAGCTGCTCCACCTTCATCTGGAGAGATCAACCCTGTGTTGCTTGAAGAAACTGTAATGGTCTCCTCTGAGGTGCTTGTCATGCATGATACTGCTCGTTTTCCTCAGCACCCACCCCCACAACCCTTTTTTTGCTTCTAGACCTATATTTATACTCAGGTCCCAGCAGGCCCCGAAAGGTGTGGTACAAAGCATGACCTGTGAGAAGAGGTGCATTATACTCCAAAAGGAGTATGTGATTTTTTCAATTTATACCAACATAAAATGAGGGAATATGTGTGGGAATGGATTAAGAGTATGAGATCATGGTGGATAACATTGGGTCAGGCCAAATTTACTGATATGGGCCCACTGAGCAGAGATTCTGCAATTAATGGTTCAGCTCAGTGTTGGAATGGGCTCTAACATTTGGCTCCAAGTTTGGCTGGTTAGTTGGTTGGCTGAAGTATGGACCAAAAGGTGACCTACTACTAAACACAGTTAAAATGCCAGACCTGCCTTGGAATAATGTAGAGGACAGGATCCAAAGACTAAGGAAGATTGGAATGTTAGAGTGGATTTGTCATTTAAGATCTGCTCAACCAGCCTGGGAGGGTCCAGAAGACCCATCTTTTACCGTCATTTTGAGAAATAAATTTGTGAGGGGAGCCCCAGCATCTTTGAAGAGTTCAATGATTACTTTTCTCTGTAGGTCAGAAATTGCAGTGGAAACCTAAATGCAGTGGAAGTAATAGGATCCTGGGGTGGCAGGCACCAGATGGCAGCACTTAATCACCAAAGGGAAGGTGACCACGGTTATCATAATGGACAGTAGGATCAAAGCAGCAGTTGGAATAATGTGACTTGCAATGACCTGTGCACTAGCTACTTGATCACTGTGTTCCTAGAAGTGATGCATAAAGATGGAAAATGGGTGTCATCTTTACTCAGAAATTATTGGTAAATGCATTAGTTATATTCCAAAATTCTAACTTAAATGTAAGTTAAATTCTAAAATTTCTAATGGAAATCTCTAGTAAATTAATTACAAGTTGTATAATAGAAAATTATGGAAATCTAAATATCTGTCACAGAGAAAGGATTACAATACAGCTATAATCTGTCATATGCCACTCTACCCTAACTATATGTTTGAAATATTTAAATTCCATCAAACAATTATATGATATTAAGTAAAATAAGCATGAAATAATCTATCTATAAAGAAAGTACAGAAAAAAACTATGCTATAAAATAAAGCCTAGTAAAAGACAAAATGAAAATCCAGTGACTAAATAAGATGAAATGTAGGAAAATATAATAATGAAGATCAAATTAATGAAACAAAAAAATACGCAACACTGGAAATGAGAAGGAATGTACAACCATACATATAAGAAATGTGAGAATGTGGTTTGCTTCTCCTAGAGGCAGTGAAGCCAAAATGTTACCTTTCTCCAGTCTCTGAGCAAGCCAAGTCCCACCTCAATTTGCTACAAGCTAAAGGGCTTGTCAGTGTTTTTCTTTCCTTTGCTATACTGTCAGTAGACAATCCATCACACACTTATCATAAGCCTAAAAGAATAGCAGTGTCAACTAAAATTGTTATTATTATTATCATTGGGAGTAATTTATCCCCAAGCTGGCCCAGTATTTTCATGTGAGCCCTGAAGCAAAGCACTTCATGTTGGAATTAACACCCGTGCAGGGCACTCAGCTACGGGGGTCAGTTGTGCATGGAAGGGAAGTGGGGCTGTGACTGCCAACCTTCTCAGTGGGTTATTCTAAGGAGAATAAGGCTGCAGATTGAAGAAATAAAAATGGCAACTCGTGACCGACCGGCTGAAACATAAAAGAAAGAATGATAAAGACGGCTGCACAGTTAAGCAAAATGAAATGCCAATGAGTCATCATGACATTTGGGTTTTTAAAATGATAATGAAGAAAATGGAGAACAACCCAATCTCCAAAACATGCCAAATATGGAAAAGAATCTTTCCCCTTCAAAAAATTTTCCCTTGGAAAGCATTTGCAAGGAAATCTTCTCCTCTTACCCACTCACTGATTCACTCTGAATATGCCACTGGTGTATGATGCCTTCACGAGGAGCATGAATCTGAGAACAGGCAGGAGCAGTCAACTCAGCACCAGGGAATGTGTCACTAAGGCAACTCTGGTGCATCAGCATTCCATGGCCTCAGGGCTGGACGTCAAATCAGCTGGGTTCAAGAAGGCTGTGTCTATGGGGTGTTGTCTGCTTATCAACAAGGCTAAGGGGCAGAAGTCACTGACTTGGGGTTACTTTCTCTCATCAGTTTATGGAGATGCCCATAGCTCACAAGTGACTAGTAAATTCTTCTTTCTTTCTTCCACAAAAGCAGTAATCCAAAAGAGCTTTCTTTGAAGAATTTAAATACTATTTTCAGTCTCTAATGTTAGGCACTTTCCAGGAGATAACTCAGCACTTAGCACTAAGCATGGCATATAGCAGTTGATCAATAAATGTTGTTGAATGAAGTGGTAAGAACCCCTGGGAGCTCTAGAGAAGCATGTATTTGCTCACTGTAATCATTTTTTTAAAAAACTAAATAGGATTAGAGATTAGATTCAGTCTTTAAAGAAAAAAGAGAGTTTATTCAGATTTCACCAGTCTTCCCACTTATATCCTTTTTTCTGCTCTAGAATCCAATCCAGGATACCACACTGCATGTAGTTGTCATGTTGTAACGGCAAAACCGGAGTCACGTTGCCGAGAGAAACACTGAGAGGTACACAAGGATGCAGAGAGATCAGGTTTATTAACACCGACGGGCACAGAGGGGATCTTCCACCAAATTCTGAGTGCCCCCAGTCAGGGGGACTTGTCTTTTGTACTTCAAGAGCGAGGGGGTGGTACAGAGCGGCTTATACCAGGAAGTGTACACATAAGGAAGTTACTGTAATGTACAAGGTAGCTGCTGCAAGGGGAAGGTGTTTACGGGAGCATGAGCTGCAGGCGTTAGTCAATTTCAATTTCTTTCTTTATAACATCAGTTTTACAAACATTCCTGCGGGTGTGGCGACAAGCAGTCTTACAGAAGCAGATTAAGCAATTAACATACATAGGGCTATAGCTTGTCCGTTCCAGGGTAAAAGGTTTTTAGTAAATTTCTATTTTCCCCTCACAATGTCTCCTTACTCTTTGCCAATCTGTGAGAGTCTCACAGCCTTTCCTTGTTTTTCATGACCTTGATACTTTTGTAGAGTATTGGTCAGGTATTTTGTAGAATGTCCTTCAGTATGGATTTGTCTGACGTTTTCTCCCGACTAAACTGGGGTTATGAATTTTCAGAAGGAATACCACTAGGGGATGTGCCTTTATTGTGACATCATACCAGGGTACATGATATCAACATGACAGATTACAGATGATGTTAAGCTTGATCATTTGGTTAAGGTGGTATCTGCCAGGTTTTGCCGCTATAAAATTATTAATTTTCTTTTTCCCTACTCCTTTTACTAGAAGTAAGTCACTGGGTCCAGCCCACACTCAAGGAGATAGGAATTAAGCTCCTTCTCTGAAGGATGGAGTATCAAAGAATTTGTGGGCATATGCTAAAACCACCGTAGTAACTAATTAATATTTTTGGGTAAATACTTTGAGGCTATACAAAGATTCTGTTTCCCCTTAAAGTTTCACTCACGAATTTTAGTATTAATCAGTGAATCTTGCCTATAGCAATTATTACTATGGGGTTCGAATGGTGATTTTCTACTTCCCTCATTCCTTCTACATTTATAGTTTGGAATCCTTCTGTAAGGACAGCTTTTCTCTTCTAGCTCACATTGCCCACTTTAAAAAAGGATATACAGAATGTAGCAATAACATTGATTTATTATCACTTCATGCATCAGACCTGTGAAAACACACAAGCTATGTTCTATGCTCTCCAGAAAAGGACAAACATCATAGTATCACATAAAACATGACCAAACAAAATATGCATACAATTTCATAATCAACTCTGCAGTTGGGACCATGTCTGGCAAATGAGTTGGTGATGTAACTGAGGTCACTAGAGCTAGATGAGTTAGTCTGGATCAGGTTTCTCCACTGAGCTGCATTTTGGAGGAAATTTGCTGGAACTGAACATAAGAATCAACTGAGAAAGAAATTTGGGCAATTACCTGCTCCAGCCCCAAACAAATACCTGGCTGTCAAAGAAAATCCATACATCAGTTCTTTTCTCTTAGATATCAAAATCAAAATCTCCAAATGAGTTAATTTAATAAAACAGGTTTTATCAACCTGATGATCAATATGTTCTCATGTCTCAGTAAGGTCTCCTTTAAGTCCATTTCAACTTGGTCCTGTGAAGATGCAAGAGGCTAATTAGTATCATTTTCAAAAAATCTCCTAATATATAAGATAGGAGTCATATATAGTGAGAGACAGTCACTACTGTGTCACCTAAAGGCCAAAAATAACCAAAATCATTGAACCTTTCCTCTCATATCCTATTTTGATCCTGGTAATCATTTTTATTTTTCTTCCTGCAACTCATTCAAGATGTTTCTGGAATTCATAGTAAATCATAGCCAACAATGAAAATAGGTTGTAATAAGGCTGTGCTTTGGAAGAGCTGTTTCCTGGTCTTTGCCAGCCCTCCTGTGGTTACTAGGTTTGTCAGGCGCTGGTCATCCCAGCTGATCACTCAGTCCTCATTGTCTTTCCCACACAATTGTTGTGCCTTCTGTGATGACACGAGAGAAAAATACATTCTAATGACATGGCAAATAACCTTTTATACAGGAGAGACAGAAAGATTCAGGATGCTGCAATTAAGGAGGTGAGCTCTGACCCTCAGTACCTAAACCCACTGTCCATGAGAAGCCATGTTGAAAATTAGACAGCAGCACGTGGCAGACATGAGCGAGCTCTGAGTTGGCAGAGGGTTGCTTATCGATGGCAGGGGCAATGTTTACAGAAGTGTGTAATGTGAAGTGCTAGTGCACAAGAAGGGGCCTGTAGTCAAAAACATTTGAAAAACACTTCAGACTACATCCACTGCAATGCAGGTTAGTTGATAAAATATATTAAAATGGTTATTTGTAAAGCTATTGACACATTATTTAAATACATTTTTCAAAAGCATTTCTCAAACTTAATTGTCATTAGAATTCTTTTTATCCACATAAAATTTTCTGTTATGCTACAGATGCATTTTGGAGAAAAGTTGAACTAAAAGAAAGAGAGAAAACATATAATTAGTTGAAGAAGCATAGGTCCCACAAGTGGGAATATTGAGTAGGTTTGTTTGTCTACTAGAGGGCAGAGGAGCATAGATTGGGTTTGTGCTGGGAGGTGGTAGGGTAGTCTAGGTAAAGGGAGTCACTGGTATTTTTTTTTCATGGTTTCTAGGTTCTTTTGGAAATGTAGAGAAACATAGTGTATTAATAGATTGTAAATTAATTCAGAACTTGTTCTAACACCCTCTGAAAGATAACCCGTTATTATTTTATGATATTACTTTCAGTTATTTTAGTGTATTTTTAAGAACTGGATTATAAACACATCCATACAGCTTGTTTTATCAAGTCAAACATATGGGTGTATAATAACTATCTCCTGCAACTCTTTCCAATCCTAATACCCATAGGTGACTTTTATATATACATACATATTTTTTTTATTTCAGAATACTATGGGGGTGCAAGCATTTTGGTTACATGAATTGCTTTTGTACAGTTTGAGTCAAAGTTTTAAGTGTGCCCATCACCCAGATAGTGTGCATTGTACCATTAGGTGTGAATTTACCCATCCTCTCCTCCCCTCTCCCACCTGCTTGGTTTCTGTTGAGTTTTACTTCCATATGTGCACATGAGTGTTGATCGATTCATTCCAATTTAATAGTGAGTACATGTGGTGTTTGTTTCTCCATTCTTATGATACTTCACTTAGAAGAATGAGCTCCAGTTCCATCTAGGTTGTTACAAAAGGTGTTAGTTCACCATTCTTTTTTATGGCCAAGTAGTACTCCATGGTATTCACATACCACATTTTATTAATCCACTCACATATTGACGGGCACTTGGGTTGATTCCACATCTTTGCGATTGTGAATTGTGCTTCAATAAACATTTGAGTGCAAGTGACTTTTTGATAAAATGACTTTTATTCCTTTTATTCCAATGCCCCATAGTGGGATTGCTGGAACAATTGGTAGGTCTATTTTTAGTTCTTTGAGGAATCTCCATACTACTTTCCATAGAGTTTGTACTAGTTTGCAGTCCCACCAACAGTGTTTAAGTGTTCCTTTCTCTCCGCATCCACACCACCATCTGTTGTTTTGGGACTTTTTAAAAAAAGCCATTATCACTTGAGTTAGGTGATATCTCATTGTGGTTTTGATTTGCATTTCCCTGATGATTAGAGATGTTGAGCATTATTTCATGTGTTCATTGGCCATTAGTCTATCTCCTTTTGAAAAGCTTCTGTTCATATCTTCTGCCCATTTTTTAATGGGGTTGTTTGATTTTTTTTTCTTGCTGATTTGCTTGAGTTCTTTGTAGATTCTGGATGTATACCATGCAAATATTTTCTCCCATTGTGTAGGTTGTCTATTTGCCCTATTGATTGTTTCCTTGGCTGTTCAGAAGCTTTTTAATTTAATTAGATCCCATTTATTTATTTTTGTTGTTGCTGTTATTGCCCTTGGGGTCTTCTTCATAAATTCTTTGCCTAGGCAGATATCTAGAAGAGTTTTTCCCATATTTTCTTCTAGAATTCTTAAGTTTCATGCCTTAGGTTTAGGTCTGTCATCCATCATGAATTAATTTTTGTGAGTGGTGCAGATCCTGTTTCAGTCTTCTACATGTGGCTATGCAATTTTCCCATCACCATTTATTGATTAGGGATTCTTTTCCCCAGTGTATGTTTTTGTCCACTTTGTCAAAGATCACATGGCAATATGAGGATAGTTTTATATCTGGGTTCTCTGTTCTGATCCATCGGTCTATGTCTCTGTTCTTGTGCCAGTACCATGCTATTTTGGTTACTGTAGCCTTGCAGTACAGCTTGAAGTCTGGTAGATTGATGCCTCCCAATTTGTTCTTTTTATTTAAGGTTGCTTTGGCTATTTGGGATATTTTCTGGTTCCATATAAAATGTAGAATTATTTTTTCTAGATCAGTAAAAAATGATGTTGGTATTTTGATAGGGATTGCATTGAATCTGTATATCACTTTGGGTATATAGACATTTTAACGATGTTGATTCTGCCAATACATGAGCATGATTTGTTTTTGCATTTGTTTATGTTCTCTGAAGATTCCTTCCTCAGTGTTTCATAGTTCTCCCTGTAGATGTCTTTCACCTCCTTGGTTAAATATATTCCTAGGTGTTTTATTTTCTTTGTTGCTATTGTGAAAGGTATTGAGTCTTTGATTTGATTTTCAGCTGACTATTGTTGGTGTACAGGAATGCTATTGATTTTGTGTACATTAATTTTGTAAACTGAGACTTTGCTGAATTTATTTATCAATTCCAGCTGTCTTGTGGAATCTTTGGGGTTTTCTAGATATAAGAACATATTGTCAGCACAGAGAGATAGTTTGAAATCCTCTGTCCCCATTTGGATACTCTTGATTTCCTTCTCTTGCCTGATTGCTCTTCCTAGGACTTCCAGAACCATCTTGAATAGAAGTGGTAACGGTGGGCATCCTTGTCTTATTCCAGTTCTGAGTGGGAATGCTTTCAACTTTTCCTCAATCAGTATGATGTTGGCTGTGGGTTTTGTCGTATATGGCTTTTATAATTTTGAGATATTGTTGTTAAGAGTTCTTATCCTAAAAGGGTGCTGAATTTTGTCAAGTGCTTTTTCTGCATCTATTGAGATGATCATATGGTTCTTGTTTTTGCTTCTGTTTATGTGGTGAATCACATTTATTGATTTATGTATATTGAATTATCCTTGCATCCCCAGGATAAACTGCACTTGGTCATGGTGAATTATCTTTTTGATGTGTTGTTGAGTTCTGTATCCTAGGATTTTGCTGGGGATTTTTACATCTATGTTCATAAGGGATATTGGTCTGTAGTTTTGTTATTGCATCCTTGACTGGCTTTGGTACCAAGGTGATATAGGCTTCATAGAATGAGTTAGGGAGGATTCCCTCATTCTCAATGTTATGAAATAATATCTGTAGGATAGGCACCTGTTCTTCTTTGAAGATCTGGTAGAATTCAGCTGTGAATACATCTAGTCAAGGTTTTTTTTTGTTTTTGTTTTTTTTGCCAAGAGATTTTTTTATTTCTGCTTCAATCTTGCTGTTCATTATTTGTCTGTTCAGGATTTCTCTTTCTTCCTGATTCATGCTTGGGAGGTTGTGTGTTTCTGGGAATTTATCTATTTCCTCTAGGTTTTTTAGTTTGTGTGCATAGAGGTTTTCATAGTATTCATGGATGATCTTTTGTATTTCTGCGATATCAGTTGTAATGTCTCCTTTTCCATTTCTGATTGAGCTTACTTGAGTCTTTTCTCTTCTATTTCTGATTAATATGACTAGTGGTCTATCAATTTTGTTTATCTTTTCAAAGAACCAACATTTTGTTTGGTCTTCCTTTGTATTTTTTTGTTTTCTTTTTTGTTTGTTTGTTTCCTTTTTGTTTAGTTCTGCTCTGAGATTTGTTATTTCTTTTCTTCTGCTGGCTTTGGGTTTGGTTTGTTCTTTTTCTAGTTCCTCCTATGTGACACTAGTTGTTAATTTGTGATCTTTCTGTATTTTTGATGTAGGCATTTAAGGCTATGAACTTTCCTCTTAGCACTGCTTTTTCTGTATCCCATAGATTTTGAAAACTTTCGTCCTGTTTGTCATTCAGTTCAAGGAATCTCTTGACTTCCATCTTAATATCATCATTGACACAAGGATCATTCAGCAGTAGGTTGTTTAATTTCCATGACTTTGTGTAGATTTGAGAGTTTCTCTTGGACTTGATTTCTAATTTTATTTCACTGTGGTCTGAGAAGATATATGGTATGATTTTGACATTTTCAAAAGTTTTCTGAGACTTGTTTTGTGGCCTAAGATATGATCAATCTTTGAAAATGTCCAATGTGTGGATGAGAAGAATGTATATTCAGTAGTTTTTGTTAGAATGTTCTGTAAATATATGTTAGGTTCATTTGTTCTAGAGTCCCACTTCAGTCTAATATTTCTTTATTGATTTTCTATTTCAGTGATCTGTTCAGTTCTGTCAGTGGGGTGTTGACATCCCTGGCAATTACAAAGCTAGCATTCATTTCTTGGCTTAGATCTAGTAGAATTTGTTTTATGAATCTGGGAGCTCCTGTGTTAGTTGCATATATATTTAGGACTATTACATCTTCTTGTTGAATTGCTCCCTTTACCATTATATGATGACCATCTTTGTCTTTTTTTTACCTTTACTGATTTAAAGTCTGTTTTATCTGATATGAGAAAGGCTACATCTGCTCCCTTTGGGTTTCCATTTGCATGGAATATTTTTTTCCATCCCTTTACCTTGAGTCTGTACGAGTCCTTGTGAATTAGACGGGTTTCATAGAGACAGTATATACTTAGGTTGTGTTTTTTCATCCATTCAGCCAGTCTATGTCTTTTAAATGGGGCATTAAGACTGTTCACATTCAGTGTAAGTATTGATATGTGGGATACTGTTCTATTCATCATATGGGGTGATGTCTTGTTTTGTTTTTCCTCTTGTGATATTGTTTTCCAATAGCTGTGAACTTTTACTTTCATGTCTTTTACACTGGTGGGTATCTATTATACTGTTCCAGGTATAGAGCACTTTTGAGCATTTCCTAAATTCCCTTAGTGTTTTTGCTTGTTTAGAAAAGTCGTTATTTCTCCATCATTTATGAAACTTAGTTTTGCAGGATACAAAATTCTTGGCTGACAGTTGTTCTGTTTAAGAAGACTAACAATGGGCCCTGAATCCCGTCTGGCTTGTAAGGTCTCTGCTGAGAAGTCTGCTGTTAGCCTGATGGGTTTTCCTTTGTGGCTTAGTTTTTCCTTTCATCTTGCAGCTTGTAGAATTTTCACCTTCATTTTGACTTTGGCCAGGTTGATGACCATATGTCTTAGAGAGCTCCTATGTGCTATGAATCTTCTTGGTGTTCACTATCTTTTTTTTTTTTTAAGCCTCAATCTTCTTATCGCTGATCGTCTTGCTTCTGGATATCTAAATCTCTGATGGTACCAGAAAAGTTTTCCTCAATAATTCCCTCAAATAGGTTTTCCATGCTTTTTGCCTTTTTTTTTTCTTCTCCCTCCAGAATACCTGTAATGTGTACATTGGCCTGCTTCACAAAGTCCATATTTCTCTCAGTGATTGTTCATTCTTCTTTATTCTTTTTTCTTCTTCCTTGGCTACTTTCATTAGTTCAAAAGCCTTGTCTTCAAGGTCTGAGGTTCATTCTTCAGCTTTGGGTAGCCTGTTTGAAACTTTCTGCTATATTTTGAAATTCCCTACATTTTTCTTTTATTTCTTTAAGTTCTTTAAGTTCTTTTATATCCTTTCTTATGTTGTCTATCTTGTTAGTGAGGTTTTCTTTTTTTCATTCATGTCCTGAGAAAAAATTTTTTTTTGTGTAGCTTCTTTGTGTTGGTTTTCAACTTTGTCTTCAATCTCATTCATTTTATTTGCCAGCTACATTCTGAATTCCATTCCTGACATTTCAACAATTTCCTGTTGGTTGGGGCCCATTGCTGTGGATCTATTATGATCCTTTGGGGGTGTCAAACTAGCTTGTTTTTTCATGTTGCCAGGTTCTTTTGCAGGATTTTTCTAATCTGAAACCTCTCAGCTCAGGGTAGATAGGTTTGTGGCACGCCTATTTTCCTTTGCTGGGAACTGTCCTACTTAGTGAGAAGAAGGAGAGGTACCTGGATGGCACTTTTGTGTCCTACTGCAGAAGATCGACCCAGCAAAAGAGAGCAGATAAACTGAGAGCCTTGGTGGTTTGCAGATTTTTGCTATTTCCAACAACATTTCTGTGAACTTTCTCATACATGTCTCCTTATACACTGTACTAGTACTTGTTTGGCATATATCTAAGAGTTGGAATACTTGATTGTAGACTCTGTGCATATATGGTTTTACAAAAAAATGGCAAATTGTTGGTTAGTATTTACCTTGGTTTATTATTTTTGGAAGTGGAAGTAACATAGCTATATTGAAATTTTTTTAGGTAGAATTTAGAAACATAAGGGAACTAAAAGAATTGAAGGAATAGCCTTAAAATGAAAAAGAATAAGAAAAAAACCATGTTGTAAAATTTAATCTGAAAAATTTCAGACTTACAAAATTATGGAGGGTCATTTGAAAAGAAACCCCACACATTTCATTGTTTATCTCAGCAAATAAAATAGTATAAATGCAAATGAAGTATTCAGTGTGCCCCTCCTGGTCATATCCTGCCACCATTTCCCCAAAAGGAGCTACTATTCTTAATTAATGTTTATCAATCCCATGCATTTATTTATTTTACTGTATCATTACAGTTCTCAATTAAAACATGTTAATGTATTTCACATAATTATAAACATTATATATAAAATCATACTGTGATTAGTATGTAGTATAATATTGTTTTTAATGCCTTAAATAAATTTCAAGAATTTTTCAGGAAGTTGGTGATAATTTGTCAGAATTTGGCTTTAGTACAATATTGGTTAGAAATATACACTAAACATTTCCTATAATATGCTCCTTTATTCTCAGATGTATCACTACAAGGATTTCCTTAAGTCAGAGAAAACCATGGGCACTCAGCCATCAATAAACTCATTTTTGAAATGGAGAACTCACAACATTAAAAACATACAGTTCCATTTGGAAATTCTACTCTCAGTATTGGTCAACAAGCCAGCCCAAACGGTTGACTAGCAAAGTGGAAAAACACCAGGGATCCTCTGCAGCCTTGGAATTTTCTCACATACACATATGTGGAGATACTGCAGTTGATGTGTTCAGTAAAAACCAACAAGGCAGGTCACCAATGCCAGGATCATGTGGGCGACCTTGGTTACAGGACAGGTTGTGGACACAGGCTGAACTGACTCGTGATATCTGCAGAGGAGAGTCACCGGGTAGACACTGGTCCAGGTTAGGGGAACACACACAGAAAATCCCATGAAAACATGGCACTTAGGAATGCTGCCAGATGCTGATAGTCACACATTGCAGGCCAATCCCTTCAGCCGAGTCTTGTTCTAATCCACGTTACTCTACTCAGGACAGTTACAACATTTCTCCACACTCCCAACTCATCATTTCTCTTTCTCTACTGCATCTTTTGCATGAGTTTATAAACATGTTTTTATTTATGCTATTTTTAAAGAAGTGCTATGTTGATTCACCTTCATCTCCAGATGCCACCCCACATGTACGCTTCCCTTTGCAGAGCCACAAAGGCCCCTCTGTCTCTTCCCCAGGTCTCCATTATTCACCTCCCACTCTATATAAGCCCACCATAGCAGTGGCTCAGCAACAGTACAAAACTGCCCTGTGGTCACTCTGACCTCTATGTTGCTAAACCTAACAGGTTAATCTCATCTTTTTATTTTTTTCATACTTTTGTGTGCCGTTGCTCCTTCTTCCTCCTGAAAAAAAAAACACTATTCACGTGGCCACCAGCATTCACACATCTTTGTTTTCCTTCAGCTTTACAGGCCATGCCTTCTCAGACCCTGGTGCTGGGTCTTCCTCTTCTGCCAACCTCTTGACATTGTTCCTCTCATCTGTGCTATCCACGGCCACTCCTCTGGTTCTTCCATTCAGCTGCAACATGGTTTGAGACAGCAACTGTACACCGACATGCCCATGTTTAAACCCCTGTGCCCAAATACTCCATTGACTCCTGAGGCATGTTTCCAACTCTCTGCTTGACATCTCCACTTGGGTCTACGGTAGAAACCTCAGATGCACACGTCCAAGAGGGTACTCTCCTGCCCAAGCCTGCTCCTCTCAGTCCACGCATATGAGTTAGCAGCAACTCATTCCTTCAGCTTGCGTAGGCAAAAACCTTGGAGCTGTCCTTCCTTCCTCTCATTCAATCACATTGCATGTCTAACCCATCAGGAATACATAATGGCATCATTTAAGAAATAATCCAGAATCCAAATAATCGTTATCACCACCAGTCTTACTATCCTGTCTCAAGCCCCATCATCTTTCATGTGAATTAGCCCAACAACCTCTCAAATGACTTTCCCCTGTATAGACCTTTGTCCCACTGCTCTTTAATATGAACACAGCAGCCAGAGTAATTCTGTGAAAATAGGAGATACATCATGTCACACTCTCCAAAAATTGTACAGTGTCCATCTGTTTCTCTTAGAATAAAAGCAAACACTTTCTAAAGGCTGGCTGAGCCTGGCATGACTTGGCCCTGCACTGCCTATTGGCCCTTCACACGGCTCCCTGCACCAGTCACGTTGCTCACACTGGCCAGTGTGCCCTTCCCTTTGCCAAGAATGCGCCTCCCCCAGATTCCCTGAGGCTCATTCCCTCATGTCCCTCCAGTCTTTGCTCAATTCTCACCTTTCAAACAGGGCCTTTCCTGACCACTCCACTAAAAACACAAATCCTCTTGCCTCCACCACAAAACCTATTTATCCTACACTGATTTTCCAACATGCTAAGTATAATGCATGAGCTCAATTAAAGCATTATTTGTGTCCTGTTTGTACATTGACACAGTCCAAAAGCTGAACAGTGGCAGCTTAGGGATGATACGTGCTGTGTGAATTGTCAGTGCTTAAAACCTTGCAGACTGGAAATTAGATGTTTGGTAAACACTTGTCCAGTGATTAATTGAGAAAGGAGATAGTACCTCCAGGTCTGATGTCCATGGGTGGAATGCCTCCGTGTGTTAAAGAAGGGGATATACTCGGGGTATGTTAGTAGGAAAGAACCTCTACTTTCCCCATAAGCCACAGCATTAGCATGGGACCAAAGCTCGTTAAGCTGATGACCTATAGAGGAATTCGTTGGTTCTGTAGATATGTTTGTGCAAAGAAATCTCAAATCAGCACTTACTGCACTGGCCTGGGCACTACACAAATTTCAGCTTCATTTTTTTTCTTGAGCTTATTGGTCTATCACAAAATACACTATGATACTATATTTTGACAACTGTACTATATTCCAAAAAGGAAATTAAAAACCACAGATAAAATTGTTTAAATCATCAAGTTGTATTGTGAGGGAAAAATGGAAATTCACTAAAAACCTTTTACCCTGAAATGGGAAGCCATAGCCCTGTTGATGTTAATTGCTCATCTGCTTCTGTAAGACTGCTTGTCACTTTGTGAAACTAATGGCTGCAGCTCATGCTCCCGTAAACAGCTCCCCCTTGCAGCAGCTACCTTGTACATTACAGTAACTCCCTTATGTGTACACTTCCTGGTATAAGCTGCCCTGTACTTCCCCCCTTGCTCTTGAAGTATAAAAGACAAGTTCCCCTGACCGGGGGTGCTCAGAATTTGGCAGAGGAGTCCCCTCTGAGCCCTCCGGTGTTAACAAACCTGATCTCTCTGCATCCTGGTGTACCTCTCAGTGTTTCTCTCGGCAACGTGACTCCGGTTTTGCCGTTACAGTATTAGTTACAGCACTTACTATGTATTAGACATTCCATTAAAATTCAGTTTTGGTTTATTAACCCCAGATACTAGCATTTACTTTGCCTTTAAAATTATATAGATGGAGACTTGGATGCTCCAATGTAAATTATGGATCAATACAAGAAGAAAGAAGAAGAAAGAAATTAATAACTGTCTGTATGGCTGGACGTTGACTAGAGCAATAACAGTTTCTCTTTTTTTTTAACAAGTGAAAACAACTAACACTGACTTTACTTTTTCCTTTACTGTTGTAGAACTCTGTAGAATCATTTTTGATAAAGTTGAGGAAAGAATGTTTGTGAACCTCAGGTGGTGACTTTAATTAAAATCATTTCTAAATTTGTCAATAGAACACTCTGTGACTGAGAGAATAATTTCTTATTCCCCTGGACAAATCACAAAGTTCCCTGTGCACAAACCAGCTTATGGTGCAGAGGGGATGAAGGAACCCATCTCCTCCTACATCCCTGGTCCGGGCAAAGGCATCCAGCTGCCCTGAGCACAGGCATCCCCTGAACCAGCACGGAGGCAGCTCAGTAAGTCCCTCCCTGCCTGCAGCTGGCAGGTGAACAGAGAGATCTGGTGATTCTTTGCAAGAATTTACCTTCCTGAGTACTTTTTCTTCCAAATTCTTTTCACATGACATACTTTGCTTCTTCCTAAGTGCACGTCTCCTCCGTGCATGTTCCTAGGCCCGTGCTGCTCTGTGAGCTTTTTACCATTTGTTTTCTGTTCCATTTCTCTCATCTCTTTTCTCTTACTCCTTTTATGCTGCTGTCTTCTCCCTTTCATTTCTCTTCATCCGTCATTCTTATTGCACTGGGTAAAATTGTTTTCTTTCACTTTACAATCTTCAAACTCACTTCTTATATTGATACTTACTTATTTAGATTGTATCACCCTTTGTAAAGTTGGTTACATCCTTACTACTCTCGCACCTTCTGTGATTGTTCTCATCAGTTCTCATTTCTCTGCCCTGAATTTATTGCTTTTAACCCTCTATTTTAATTTCAATTGAATTCTTTCCAACTTTCCCTCTTATCCTACAATTTTGATACTCCCTTTCTTTCTCCTGTGTCTCCTTTCTTTTATCTTAAATGTATATATTTTAATTCTTTCTATCATTTCTTTACATTCTATAACATAGTTTTCCATAATGTCTTTTCATTCTCTGTAATGTCCTTTTACATATTTCTAATCATCTTTCAAGGTCACTCAAAAGTATTCAGTTTACTCTTACATATTTTCTATTTTTCTAAAATTCAAAAACTTCAGTAAATTTAATTTTGCTCTGATTCTTACTTGTAAACTTTTCCTATAATGTACACCTCTTCTAAATAACTATTTGGAAGATCTAGTTAATAAATCATTTAAAAAATAATAGAAAAATGTCTAGTTATTATGTGGCATACAATTTGAAAACTTAAAAAATCAAGGAAATTTACTGTAAAAATTTCAATTTATTCTAAACTTCTTATGTTTATATAATTTTTTCATAAAATGTAATATTTCCAAATACAGACTCATAAGTTAATTTGAAAAATAAACAGCTTTACTTCTTTAACATGCATTTCCACTAAAATTTTACTACTTTCTTGTTTATATCAGTTTGTATTAATTTGTATTGTTTTGTTAGTTGTGTGGTAGAAACAATATTAATGAGGAGTTATTTCAGAAGCAGTTGATTAACTCAATGTCAGGGGCAAGTAAAAATTACACACATGCATATCTGCAGAAAAGTAAATAGAGTGATCAATAATGACTTTCCACTATATATTCCTAATATATTATATTAGGTCAATCTTTTTTGGAGATATGGAATGGAAGTATGTGTTCACAAAGTAAAAGTAATGATATAAGATGTTTTATTCATATTCCATAGGGTTGAATAATGACAGACATGAGAAATACTTTATGTACTTGGTCAATAATCACACCGTGTAAAAACTGACATTCTTCACAGCTATTTTAAATAATAATAAAGCATTTATGTCAATCTGATAACCCATGAGGGGTCATTTCATTTAACACATTCCATGAAAACATTAGGCACCTGGATTGGTCTCATGACATCACCTGAGGGTGGGGGAAAACTGAGTGGGAAATGGACCAGACGACCCAGGAGAAGGCTCCCCAAGCTCCAGGGCCACATTTGCAACGTGGTGGGAGAGAATCAGCTGTCCCCTTCAGAGGCTGTGGAGACAGAACCCCAGGGCAAGACTAGGGCACTAGGGTGTACCAGGGTCCAGGTAGAGCAGGAAGGTTCTGGGAACAGGCAGGACAGCCTGAGACCCTGGGAGTTTTGCTAGTGACTGATGGCTGCGCCCAGGGAGCTCAGGCTTCACTAGTGGATAATTGTTTCTCTCCTCCTTTTGTCTACTTTGTTTCCTTTCATGTGGTTCTCCTCTTCTCCATGCCCCCTTCAGTTTCTCCTGCTGACACCTGTGAAATTCGTACATTTGTTCTATTTCCTATCTTCTGTGTTAGTCACTGTCAGTTTCCTGCTGCTGATTTCGTTCCCATTGTTACTACAATGCCCCCCACCCCATGTTGTTTTCTCCTCCACTCTCAGACCCAGGGGTGTTTCGCTTTGAATGCCCTGCACAGACAGAGTTTAATTCCTCTCCTTCCTCCTCATCCCTAACGTGTGTGTTTTCACCTCCTGTGTCATCTTAACAATGCCTCACGTTTCTTATCCAATTCCTTCATCATGATTCACTGTTACTCGTTCATTACTTTTTTCAGTCTAAAAATATTTTGGAAAATTTTCTATTTCAACCATTTTCAGGTATATTCTTCTCTGTCTTTTTCTTCCCTCGTTATTCCAGTCCCTCGTCTTTTGTTTCTGTCATGAGAGTCTTTCTTTCTTCTTTTTCTTTTCTTTTTCTATTTCCACCACACCCTGTTCTAGTCTTTCCTCCGCTCTTTCTTTGTTCACAACTTTTTGTTGATTTGCAGTTTTGATTCTTAATTCATTTCTTCATTTGTTTCCATATACTGTAAAAACTTTCTCTCCTTTACTTTCTCCTTCTGTGTTTGTTTGTGTTCTTGTTGTTATTTCTCTATTTTACAATGCTTTATCTCTCTCCCATCCATTCTCTTGTTTTTCTGATATTAAATTATGCAAATTTATATCCTTTTTGAGCTTTAAGATTTCCTTGTTGATCATTTAGAGAATAAAAACATCTCCTCTACCCTCTTGTGTTCAGTATCTGTGGGCCTAAGAATTAAACTGACAAAAGACAGATTAACAGAGAGAAAAAAGTATTCATATGCATATAGGAGCTCACAAAAAAGTAGTTCGTTAATGGTTAAACTTAGGGGCTTTAAAAAGGAAAGGTGGGGGAGAAAATGCTTCCATGGAAAGAACAAATGAGTATTTAGGGGAACAAACAAGAGATGAGAAATTTTTTAATAATGTTTGTTTATGCAGGTGTGTGTGGTCTTTTTGGTCTTTTTCATGACCTTAAAACTCCCCAGGAGGAGGGAATTTATGACAGTTTCATTCCCAGAAGTTTCTGCTTTTAGTGAGACAAGGGAAGAGCCAAAAGTCTTCTTTCTGCATGTGTTGAATATCAAATGTCTTCAGTTTAATCTTTATATTGAACTCTGGAGGTGCAAGTGGGTCCCCACAATCTCTTCTGAATGTTCTTACAGGAGTTTGTTAGTTAACACAAATGTCTCTGGGAAAAATTATTGCTTTTTCTTGTTTTCCTAAAATCTCCCATTTTATGCTGTCTAATTTATTCTCACAGACATATTTTCAGTATTTCCTGTTGCTCTTGACCTTTTCTACTTTCTTTGCATCTGTGCCTTTTTTACTTGCACAATTCTCTTTATCTTATTCCCTGTCCTGCTTGTGTTTTTTATCTCTTCTCCATCTTTCCATTAAACTGATTTCCCCAGTGGGTGTCACTCCGCTCATCCTCCTGCTGCACTGCTAGTTTCCCTTGTGCCTTCATATTATTGTCCCTTATTTACTTTTCCACTTTGATTGAACGTAGTCTCTGACTTTCATTCTCTTTCTCATTTATTTCTCTTTCACCCATTCTGTTTATTTTCTTACCTATTTTAAACATTCTCTTCATATGACACCACGTTTTTCCTTTTTTATATATCTTGTCTCTCCATTTTAGAAAGAACTTGTCAAGTTGAACGTTAATGAAGGGATGTAGATTTTGTTGGAAATCGCATTAAATTTCAAATACTGGTGAGAATTGACACTTTATGGTATTGGATATTGTGATATATAAGTGTTCTACATAATACCCCTATTTCTGTCTTTCTTAATACCTTTCAATTGATTTATATAATTATATGCAAGAAATTCTTGCTCTAATTTGAGGTTATCTCATAGTATTGGTGTTATTTAAAATCTTTTGTTTTCTAAAATTACAGTATCTAACCAAGGAATAAATCTTTTTATTAATATAAAACTATCTAGTAAACTTGCTGAGCTATGCTGTTATAATTATTTTCTCTAAAGTTTTAAATTTATTTTTCAGTGTAGACCATATTACCTTCAGTAAATAATGACAATCAATTTTTGTTTTTTGGAATGCCTATGCTTGCTTTTCTTTCTTTATCACACATGTTAGAAGTAAAAAATGCAATGAAAAATAGGGAAAATGGTATTTAATATGCTTCTTACATTAAAACTTATCTTACTTAAAACTATATTTGGTTACATAATTTATGTGTCCTATGTTTATAAACTACCTTGCATAAAGTTAAAAATTTATATTCATAATATACTAAGGGGTTTTAGTTTTTTGTCATAAAAGGATTTTCTACATATATTAATGTACCTTTCTCATTTACTGAGAGGTACACATGCCTTTCTTCTTTCAGTTGTTAATAGGCAAATCTATACGTTTCCTAAAGTTAAGACATCCTAGTATTTCAGAGAAAATCCAAACTGTTCATAGTGTATTCTTCTTCTTTATGCTTTGTGCATACAGTTTACAGTTACTTTTTTTTTTTTTTTTGGAGACAGAGTCTCTCTCTGTTGCCCTGGCTAGAGTGCAGTGGCGTCATCATAGCTCACTTCAACCTCAAACTCCTGGGCTCAAGTGATCCTCCTGCCTCAGTATCCCAAGTATCTGGGACCACAGGTGCAAGCCACCATGACAGGCTAATTTTTTTCTGTTTTGTAGAGACAGGGTCTCACTCTTGTTCAGGCTGGTATCAAACTCCTGAGCTCAAGCAATCCTCCCACCTTGGCCTCCCAAAGTGCTAGGATTACAGTTGTAAGCCATCATGTCCTGCCCAGTTATTTCTATTTATGTGTACATTTATATATTTTAATAAGATAAAATTAATGTAATATAAAATTAGCCATTTTAAAGTGTACTATTCAGTGGCATTTAGTATATCCACAATGAGTGCAACAACCACTTCTATCAAGCTCCAAAACATTTTCATCCCTCAAAAGGAAAACCCCACACCCATCAAGCAGTCATCCCCAGTCCGTCTTCCCTCTGGTCTATGGCAATTACACACTTGATTCTGTTTCTATGGATTTACATGTTCTGCATAGTTCATACAAATGGAATCATACATGTGACTCTGACTCTGACTTATTTCATATCTTTACTAGACTCTCTCAAGAAAATTTGGTCATGTTGGGAGTTGGCTGGAGGATGGCTAGTGTTCTATGTGGGTCTCAATGTGGCTTACAGTGGCATGGCCTTGAGTACAGTTCTGAAAGTTTTCTGAAGTGTCCCAGATTTCCTCCCTGTGGCCACTAATTCTCTGATAGACCAGCATGCTACCTACATGTGGTGCTGTCAGGGTTCCGAGCAAGGTAGGAGAGCAAGGCCCTGGTGCACACATTACCAAGAATTTCTTGTGTCTTGTTGTCTGCACACTGATTGGCCAAAAAGATAGAGAAAATAGCCACATCTTGAATAGAGCAACCCTCTCACATTAGAATGTAAATGGGCAAGGGAAGAACAGATAGGCATTTTTGTAATCTACCACATCCTGGGATCAAGAGATTTTGAGATGAGAGAAATTGGAGACAGGGAGTAGCGAATTACTTGAAGAAGCATTGATCAAAAGGGAAGGGGAGAAATGACTCAAGAATTATGCAAGAAATACAGTACATATGCATGTTGCTGAGGGAAATTTTCAAAACGCATATGAGAGAGAATAACAAAAGACAGGTTATTGAGCAGAAAAGAGAGTTCCAGATTCATTGCACAAGTGGATGGATTGGTTAGGGAAAAGATCATGGAGAATTCACTTACAGCACCAGGAGAGGACAAGGTTCTAAGCAAGGATACAGGATGTGGGATAGATGTAATGGTAGGGTTTTAGGGAAATAATCTTTAGATTGCTTTATATTTCTTATGAAATATGCAGTGTACCATCAATTGAATATGAGATTGGGAGAGGTTATGTTGGTGGTTTGAGATTAGTTAAGAAGTTGTGAAACAGTCATCAAGAGGAATGAGAAAGTTGATAGACCAGTAATAGTTTAGAAAACGTAGTGTGATTTCTGGCCAAAAGTAAAAGTTCACTGGAATTTAGTGGTGAGGAATTTGATATAAGTCCAGATAACATGCTTTTGTATTTTTCTGCTTCCTTGCTTATCTGAGCAGGATGGAATGAACTAGGCAGAATATTAGAGATATCTATGAGTTGATTTTTTTTGCATGGTGAGGACTAGGAAGTAGGAAGAAAAGAGCAATGGAACCAGATGATTTTGAGGGGGTGGTTATAGTGCTGGGTCTTAGAAGGCTGGGTGAGGAGGAGAGGGAGGCGATGCGAGGGGGATGGAGAGAGAAGACATCAGCGGGGCAGAGCTGGTGATGTCACAGTGGATGCAGTGAGCTGGGCGCAGCTGGTAAGAGCAGAAGGGGGTGCTTGAGGATGAAATAGAGGCAGTTCAAAGTTATTGGTAATGACCTCTAGAGTGGGAGCAGGAGAAAGAGAGTATGAGGTGGGTGGGACAAGAAAATTGGAAGAAAGAAGACTGCAAAAGTAGGAGGGTGAGGGCATTGGAATGATTATCTGCATGACACAACAGTTACCAAGAGCCATGACAGGAGTTTGGGGGTCTGTCCCAGAGAGTCAGGAACCAAGGAGGGGAATGACTTTTGGTCAGCAGATTATTTCCACAAGGACAGTGATGGATGTTGTCAGCCAATGACAGTTGTTTCAGAGCTGGTGTGGTAGAGAATTATCTGAGAGTGGCACTGGGGATCAAGGAGGATGTTCCCACCTTCAGGTTTGGTGGCACAAGGGCCATGGGACAGGAAGATTCCACTACTTGAGACAGTTGCAAAAGAAGCAGTGACTTCAGAGTGGAGCAAAGAGATGAAGTAAATTTTCAAAACAGAGATGTAGGATGCAGTGAACTGACCCATCAGCTGCTCTGATACTTATGTGCATTGGAAAGGTCTTGGAGTTGGGGGAGAGTGAGAGCAAGAGTCAGAAGAAAGGAATGCACAGGGCCAGATGGTCCTGCTTGAGTCTGAGGATTGGGTCTTCCTCTGGAGAATGAGAATAACAATAATGTATGTAATGAACAGCAGAAACAAAATAATATGCATTAAAATATTGTGTTAATTTTACATTGTTGAGACACAGGTAGAAATGGATTCAAAGTTTTGAAATGAAATTCAGGATTCATAAATAGAATTTAAATAGAATCTCTATGAATCTGAAATATTGTGTTTAGTAAATAAAACATGGTCCTTCAGGACACGCAATTTATTTCTCAGAAAATAATAGTTTACAGTAATGATTCTGTAAGTCATGTTTTGTCCCAACCCTTATAGTCTTCTGAAGTGACTTCAATAATCCTTGACATATACCTCTAGAACTGATTTGTAATTTCCTAAATATTTTTACAGAACATTTTCACATTCTCCTGGGAGATGACCATACCTCATATACTCTCCAAAGAGTCCAGTTATTCTTATCAAATTCAGAAGCCCTTTGTGTTTCTTTAAAGCTGTGCAGTAGTCTATGCAAATTAGAAGACACCAATGAAAATATTAATTCCATATGATACTATTTTGGGAATATTCTTTCTTTCTCAGTTTGGGATTTGTTTTATTGGGAACACATTGCTTCTCATGGTACACATCAAAACCTTATTTCAACCCCATATGAAGAAGCCTATAGATTTGATATTCACCCACTTAACCTTAGCTAATGCCATGATAATTATTTTCATGGTTATTCCAGAAATAATACACTCTTTCAGAATAAGACATTTTATGGATGACATTGGTTGTAAGGCAATACTCCACATGTCCAGAGTCACCAGAGGTCTTTCTCTCTGTATGACATCTTCCCTGAGTTTATTTCAGGCCATTATTATAACTCCCAGCAACTCCAGGTGGACATGGCTGAAACCCAAAATCTCCACATGCATCCTTCCTGCCTTCCTTTTCTTCTGGATCATCAACATGCTCATCTACATCCAGCTCATCCCAACATCTGGGGCCCTCTATAACACCAGCAGCATTGGACCATTATATTTTCTGGAACGCTCTATCGGGAGAGACTCTAGAGTGCAGGAAGCTGTCTTTCTAGGGGTCATGATTGTGCAGGATTTCCTGTGTATATTCCTTATGGTCTGCACCAGTGTATATATGATGATGCACCTTGTCACACATCACAGGAGAGTCCAGTACGTCCACAGGACCAGCACATTGGCCCTCTCCTGAGACCAAGGCCACCTATGTAACCCTGGTGCTGGTGAGCTGCTTTGTTTTCTTTTACTGGACCAACTGCTGCCTTACCATTTATGTAACTCATAGACATGATGTACCACAATTGGAAAATATCACTATTTTTATCTCCTGTTGTTATTCAGCAATTTGTCCTTTACTGATGATCAAAAATAGTAACAGACTATCCTTTCTGAACTGTTGCTTTGTAAAGATGAGCAAGTCCCCTCCACAGACTATTTTCCTCAAAGGCTTGAATGATGTCACACACTTCTCTGGCACAAAGGGCATATGATGAGAATTTCCCACCCCATCATTTTAATAAGGTAATATTCTGAAAGAGCATTCATAGTTTCTAATTTGGAAGAATCTTCCAACTATTAGCTTAGTGAATATACTGAATTAAATGGCCAGGCTCATGGGGGAAAACATGGACACACCGTTTTTTTCTTACACAGAACACAGAAGTTTCTTAACTTCTTACAAAGATTTTCAAAAATTCATACTGATGGTTATAGGGATGCCCCTATTTTTAAGAGATCCTCCCTAAGTGACTTATCCATCAGTTCAAGTACAGTAACTATACTTGCTGGATTATCCTAGACACATCTTTTAATAGACCAAAGGATTTTTATCTGCACTGTTGTATATGATAGCCCTGAAGTCAAAGCCTGAGTTTATTACATGCTGTCGGTTACATTGGGTTTAATAGTAGAGAAATATGAGGTGTAAATGTAACCATGGTCCTCTCCCCCATGAATATAATCAGGACTCCCAAACCACAAATGTATTATTCATCCTCATATACTGTAGGAAATCCACACTATATTTTCTATAGGTACAGTTTTATATCTATTTTTGTTATTAGATGTATTTCTTGAATTTTTATTCTGCTTTTTGAAGGTATTATTTTGCATCAATAGCACATTTTTTAATCTGTGTACCTATGTACTTTTATGAAGAAATATTTAGCAATTTCCACAATAGTTCCACAAATATGATACATAAGAAAACCTGAAAAATTGTGCTAGGAAAGAGATAACATTCAAAGTAAAATACTTAAAATATTTCTACTTTAACAACTATGCTGAGACAAGTGCTAGGTGACTTTCTGAAGAGCCAAAGAAAGTGAAGCTGTTCTCAGTGCATTTGCAAATCTTACAGCTAGATGCCCTGATGGTTCTTAGCTCCACGGGAAGGAGAAATGGGGAGTTGGCGAGACAACAGAGAATGACCTACAGGATGACAAAATCAGCTACATTATTTTTACAAATGGAAACAACTAATACGTAAGGGCACTCCAATGTTGAAACTAAAAAGGAAAACACTACAATAAGCAAATGCTAATTCCAAAAAGACAAATGAAATATATATAAAATATCAAACAGCAATTGTACTTGTGATGGAGTGGGTAGTACAATAATGATAAAAGGTTAAGTTAACTGAGAAAAAATAACTGCTGTAAAATTTTTTACAATTAGTAGTATAACTCCAAATGTATAAGGGGAATAATTATAGATAGAAGTGAGCATACCTATGATTTTAATGCCAGATTTACGCATACTTCTCTCAATAATTGATACAGCTATGAGGAAAAAGTATACAAAATAGAATACATGCCATGTGAACAACCTAATTAATGTATTTATTTGAAGTACATATTAAAAACATATTTTCAACTGCAAGTTAGAGTATACACATTTGTTCACGTGTAAATCTGGAACATTTAGAACCTTGGAATCTTTAGAATATTAACCTTAGTGAGGAGGGCATAAACATTTCTAAATGTGTGTGTTGAACCATCCTCACATCTCTGGAATGAAACCCACTTGATCATGAATTTTTTTTTAATGTGTCATTGGATTAGTTTTGCTAGTATTTTGTTGAGGATTTTTGCATCTATGTTCATAATGGATATTAGTCTGCAGTTTTCTTTTTTTGTTGTGTCCTTTCCTGGCTTTGGTATCAGGGTGATACTGGCTTCACAGAATGACTTAGGGAGGATTCCCTCCTTCTCAATGTTGTGGAAAAGTTTCACTAGGAGAGGTCCCAGTTCTTTATCGCAGGTCTGGTAGAAACTGACTTTGAATACATCTGGTTATGGGCTTTACTTGTTGTTGGGAGATTTCTTATTATGGGTTCAATCTCACTACTAGATATTGGTCTGTTCAGGATTTCTAAAATTCATTTATTTCCTCAAGATTTTCTAGTTTGCATGCATAGGGGTATTCATAGTAGTTTGGGTTGATCTTTTGTATTTCTGTGTCTCCCTTGTCACTTCGGATTGTGCTCATTTGAATCCTCTTTATTCTTTTTTTGGGTTAATCTAACTGGTGGTCTAACAATTTTATTTATCTTTTCAAATAAGCAACTTTTTGATTCTTTGATCCTTTGGGTTTTTTTTTGTTTTTGGGGTTTTGTTTGTTTCAATTTGTTTTAGTTCTGCTGTGATCTTTGTTATTTCTTGTCTTCTGCTAGCTTTGGGTTTGGTTTACTCTTGTTTTTCTCATTCTTTGGGGAGTGACATTACATTTTGAATTTTTGACCTACTGTCTTTTTGATGTAGGCATTTAGTGCTTTGAGCTTCCCTCTTAACACTGCTTTTCTGCATCCCAGAGATCTTGGTAGCTCATGTCACCATTGTCATTCAATTCAAGATATGTTTTGATTCCCATTTTCATTTCTTTCCTGACCCAAAAATTGTTCAGCAGCGGGCTGTTAAATGTCCATGTATTTGTGTAGTTTTGAGAGTTCCTCTTAAAATTGATTTCTAGTTTTACTTCACTGTGGTTTGAGAAGATACATGTTATGATTTCAATTTTTTAATATTTACTGAGACTTATTTTTGTCCTACTATATAGTCTATCTTTGAATATGCTCTATGTGTTGATGAGAAGAATGTATATTCTGCAGTTTGGAGCTAGACTGTTTTATAAACATCTGTTAGGTACACTCATTCTGACATCCCACTTAAGATTAGTGTTACTTTGTTGATTTTCTGCCTTGATGTACTGTCTAGTACTCTAGGTAGAGTTTGGAAGTCCCCCAATATTATTATGTTGCTATTCATTTCATTTCTTAGGTCTAGTAGTATTTGTTTTATGAATCTGTGAGCTCTGGTGTTAGGTGTATATATAGTTAGGATTATTATATTTTCTTTTTGAATTGATCTCTATATCATTATATAGTGACCATCTTTGTCCTTTTTTTACTGTTCTTGGTTTAATATCTGTTTTATCTAACATAAGAATGGCTACTCCTGCTTTTTAAAAAAATTTTCGTTTGTGTGGAACATTTTTTTCCATGCCTTTGCCTTGACTCTGTGAGACTCTACAATTTAAATGAGTTTCTTGGAGATGGCATATAGTTGGATTGTGCAGTTTTTATCCATTCTGCCAATCTATATATTTTAAATGAGGCATTTAGACAACTTATATTCAATTTTCATATTCATAGATGAGGTCTATTCCAGTCACCATGTTGATCATTACTGGTTACTTTGTATTCTCCCTTGTATTACTGTTTTATAGGATATGTGTGCTTTTACTTTTGAGAGTTTTTATACTGACCCAATATTGACTATTTTTTCTGGTGTTTAGAACATTTTTGAGCATTTCTTGTAGGCCATGGCTAGTGGTGACAAATTCCCCTAGTGTTGCTTGTTTGTGAAAGACTTTATTTCTCCTTAGAACTAAAGGTGGGACCCCAATCCTTTCTGGCTTGAAACGTTTCTGTTGAGAGGTCTGCTGTTACTCTGATGGGGTTTCCTGTAAGTTACTTTATGCTTTCATCTACAGCTTGTAGGATTTTCTCATTAACTCTGTGTCCAGACTGATGAGTACGTGCCTTGGTGATGTCCTATTTGGAATGAATGTTCCAGAAGTTCAATGAACTTCTTGTATCTGGATGTCCAAATCTCTCACAGGGGAAGCCCAGGGAAGTTTTCCTCCTTCATTCCCTCAAATAGATTTTCCATACTTTTTTCTTTTTATTCTTCTCCCTCAGGGATACCTATAATTCTTATGTTTGGGCACCTGACATATTCCCATATTTCTCAGAAACATTCTTTATTTCTCTTGATTAATTTTTTTTCCTTTTGACTAGCTGCATTAATTCAAAAGCCTTGTATTTAGAATTTAGAACTTGTATTCAAGTTCTAAAATTCTTTCTTCTGCTTAGTTTAGTCTGTTGTTAAAACTTTCCACTACATTTTGACATTCTGTAAATGACTCTTTCATTTCCAGAAGTTCTGCTACTTTTTTTTTAAAAAAATCTACCTCCTTAGTGATTATTTGCATTCATGTCTTGCGTTATTTTTCTGGTTTCTTCAGGTTGGTTTTCAATTTTTTAATGTATCCTATTGAGCTTATTTATGATCCACATTTTGAATTCCATATCAGACATTTCAAAAACTTCCTTTTGGTTGGAGTCCGTTGCTGGAGAGCTAGTGTGGTCCTTTGTGGGTGTTGAACAGCCTGTTTTTTTTCATATTGCCAGTGTTCTTATGCTGGCCCCTTCTCATCTGGAATCTCTTCCCGCAGCTAAAAACAAGCTTTGTGGTTCACCTGTTCTCCTGTGCTGGGAACTCTGCTGCTTACGGTAAAGAGGGAGAAGTAATTGCCTTTCATACATGCAGGAAGGTACCCACTGTGATGTTGTTGACAATTTGGGTGGGTTGGACCTCAGAGATCTGGGACAGTGTTCAGGTGCTAGCAGTGGTGGACCAGGTTAGGGAACCCCAGTCCCCAGGCCCCGTGTGGCATGCTTGAGTCCCAGGGGGAGCAGACCGAGACCAAGCTGGCAAACATGCCCTCTAGTCCCCCTAAGTTCAGGCACTGGCTGGGATAGTGAAGGGTGCATTAACCTCCTGGTCTGGAAGAATGTTCAGGCAGGAAGAGGGTGGATGCACTGTGAGCCTGTGACAGGAAAGGCAGGCCCCTCTTGGACAAGTTTAGCAGCGGCAGGCAGCTGTGGGGTGCCTGCTCATTCTTCCCTCTCTCAGCAGTGAGAGGGGTCTCTGTCTTTTCCGGCGCAAAAGCACCTAGATTCTTAGTTCCCTCCCAGGCCCAGCTGTAGCAGAGGTGGTAGAGGCAGCTGACCTCACTGAGTTCAGGGCTACCAGAACGGCTGTGGGCTGTGGCTGAAATGCTGTGGTGGAGGAGGTGTGACTGTGCCAGGGACTTGCCTCCAGGGAGGTTCAGCTCCTCTCAGAAAGGATAGGCAGGTTGGAGAGTGGACTGATAGCCCTTCTGTTCCTCCCTGGAGGCAGGAGTTTTTGCTTGGATGCAGGTAGTGGCAGCAGTGGGCCAAGTGACTGAGTGAGTTCCAGTAGCAGTGGATAGATGATGCCGTAGGTCCAAAGTGGTGCCAGTGAGTGCTGGCAGTGTCTACAGTGTGGGAATGCCACCCAGTGCCCCAAACATGCAGCTCTTATGCTCTTCTGTTCTCTGTAACCCTACCACAACAGCACTAGAGGGCAGAGTGGGTTCCTGCACTCAGGCTCTTCTGTTCTCTTAATCCTAGAGGGCAGAGTGGATTCCTGCTCTTCATGCACAAGTCCCAGGCACAGAGGCCACACTGGCAGTGGGGTCAGAGTCACCACTCAGAGCTCCACTCAGGCAGCCCTCTGGCTTGGCTGCCCTAGCCTGCACTTGCAGCAGCAGCAGTAGCTGGGCCTGCAGTAGTGTGCAGAGGGGGAGAAAGAGTCCTGTTCTCTACCCATGATCTGTAGCACAGAGGCTGCTCTGCTGGTGGTAGAGGATTTCACTCTTTGTTGGTGAGGCATAGCACAGAGTTTGTGTCCTCTCCCTAGTGGGAAGAAAGCTCATCTACATAGGACTGATAGCTAATGGACCAGGAGAAATTGGGGAACTGAGCCGAATGCTTAAGGAGACAAAAGTAAGGAACTAGATCACTTCCAGCTCCCAGTCCAATATGTCAAGAGTTTGGATGTCATCTCTCCCATTCTCACAGTAAGAACAAAGCTGAACCAACTAGAAACAAACAACTCTTCTTAGATCCATCAGAGAATTGAGGTCACAGGGCAAACTGCTGCCCCCAAAACTGGAGAAACAGACAAGTGGTGTCTTAGTCCATTTTGTGCTGCTGTAACAAAATATCTGAGAGTGGGCAGTTTATTTAAAATAGAGATTTATTTCTTACAATTCTGGAGACTTGGAAGTCCAAGGTTGAGGGGCTCATATATTGAGGGTCTTCTTGCTGCATCATTCCATGGTGGGAGACAGAAGGGCAAGAGAGCATGAGAGAGAGAGACAAAGAGAGAGAAAGGGACAACATTCATCCTTTTATCAGAACCCCACTCACAAGATAACTAACCCACTCCTATGATAATAACATTTAATTCATTCATGAGCACAGAGCCCTCATGACTTAATCACCATTTAAAGGTCCCACCTCTCAATGCTGTGGTATTGGGGATTAAGTTTCCAACATGCTAACATTAGGGGCCACATTTAAACCATAGCAACTGGGTACAAAGAGTCACAGCTCACCAGGAGCAGAAGCCCACAGAGGGAGGCACTATCATTCTTTTCACAAGATACATCACGTGCAGGTATAAACAAAAATTGATAAGGCATGCTAAAATGCAAAAAACAAACCCAAAAAAGAGGAGCTCAGCCAAGTTGGCCAACAAGAGACATCACTTGTCGGATTGTCCTGGCTGGAAGGTGGTGTATTGGACTGTGTAATGCAGACAGCAATTGCATTTCAGGTGTTGGTCACAGAGAGAGACATCAGATACATCTGGGGACCCAACCAAGAAAAACTGGGAGCTGAGAGGGAAGAAGATGGAAAGGAGAGGACAGCATCACAGTCCAAACCCAGAGAGGCTCAGAGCCCACTGAAAGGGTAAGGGGGCTTTCTCTCCCCCACATAGTTACTTTCAGTGAACATTGGGACATGAAACATATTGAAGGTGCTTTCACCTTCCACAAGCCCTGGCATGGTGGCTAAATAGGAATACCAGGGTGAATCAGCTATCCACAGGATCTTGGGCATTCAAAAGGGATACTCCACAGGAGAGTGCCATGAGAGAACAGAGTGCCAGCTTTCTTACACCTAGACACTTCTTCCTCTGCAGCTCCTCCAATCACAGCATTACAGAGAGTAATTTTAGTTCTCAGGCTGGCTGGTTGCAGTGGCCCCTCCCATCCCCAATTACAATCACAAGAATACTCTGAACCAAGAAGCACACAAACAGCTGTGTCTCCACAGCAAGTGCACATTCCTAGCAGAGCCCACCACTCAGAGTGGGGCCACTGTAATTTGTGAGCTTCCTGCCTGCAGGCATTTCACAGGATCATGCACTGGCAGCTTAGACAGGCAGGCCAGGCCTAGTGCCCCTCCAGACACAATAGCAGTGCAGGGAGATGCATGGGAGAGTTCTCAGTCCCAGACTCAGCTGGCAAAGAAGCCCTCGCAGACACAACCAACTGGAGAGTGTGAAGTGGCACTGAGGAACTGGGATCTGTGAGCATGCTCATCCCCTAGCCCCTCTACAGCCCCTCTACAGAGACAGGCCTGTAGCCCAGGCTTAGCACCCCCATGTCTCCACTGAGAGGCAAGCTGAGAAGGAATCAGCAAAAGAACTCCAGAAACATGAAAAGTCAGAGTGAAGAACACCCCCAAAAGAAAACAATAACTCCTTACTGATGGAGACCAACCAAAATGAAAATATTGAAATGAAAGATGAAGAATTTTGAATATGGATTGTAAGGAAGCTCAATGAAATACAAGAGAAAATAGAAACCCCATGCAAGGAAACCACAAAAAGAATGCAGGAAATGAATGAAAAATTTACCAAAGAAATGGAATTATTAAGAAAAAATCAAACAGAACTTCTGGAAGTGAAAAATTTATTCAAGCAAATACAAAACACAGTGGAAAGCCTTAAGAATTGGCTAGATCAGGCAGAAGAAAGAATCTCAGAGTTTGAAGACAACACCTTTGAGTTAAACAAGCCAGTAAAAGAGAAAAAACTGAGAAATAAGAGGAACAGACGAAACCTACAAAAAATATGGTATTATGTAAAGAGGACTAACTTAAGAATCATAGACATCCCTGAGGGTGAAGAAGAAAATACAAAGGGTCAGAAAACCTATGTGAGGGAGTAATTGAGGAAAATTTCTCTGGCCTTGCCAGAAATCTAGATATCCAGGTACAAGAAGCTTAAAGGACCCTGGGAGATTCATTGTGAAGAGACAGTCACCACAACACATTGTCATCATGCTGGCCAAAGTAAACACGAAAGAGGCACTCCTTCAAGCCATAAGGTGAAAGCATCAGGTAACTTACAAAGGAAAACCCATCAGACAAACTGAGACCTTATAAGCCAGAAGGGATTTTTGCCCCGTTCTCAGTCTGCTCAAACAGAATAATGTCCAGTGTAGAGTTTTGTATCCTGCAAAACTAAGTTTCTTATATGAGGGAGAAATAAAGACTTTCTTAGACAAGCAAACACTGAGGGAAGTTGTCAAGACCAGACCTGCCCTCCAGGAAGTACTCAGAACTGCATTATACATGGATCGGCACAATAGACAGCCACCAGTGTAAATTCACCCAAAAGCTAAGGTCAGAGCCCAGATACCACAATGGCTCAAGAGGTAAAACAGTGCAATAAAGTTCTACTCAACAGGATGAACAGAAATGCACCCCACTTATCAATTCTTTCAATAAATATGAATGGCTTGAACTCCCCACTGAGAAGACATAGGCTGGCTGAATGGATGAAAAAAATACAAGTCAAGTATCTGCTATCTCCAGGAAACACATCTAACTCAAAAGGAGTCATTCAGTTGAAGGGGTGGAAAACAATATTCCATGCAAATGGAAGCCAAAAGGAAGCTGGTATAGCAATTCTCATATCAGATATTATAGACTTCAAATCAGCAAAAGTAAAGACAGACAATGATAGTCATTATATAATGGTAAAGGGAAGAATTCAGCAAGAAGACATAACAATTCTAAGTGTTTATGCACCTAACACGGGTACACCCAGATTCATAAAGCAAACCCTACTTGATGTAAACAAAATGATAAACAGCAGCATCATAATAGCTTGGGACTTCAACACCCCACTGATGGAACTGGACAGATCCTCCAAGCAGAAAATAAGCAAAGAAACAATGGACTTAATTGGAACTCTAGAACAAATGGGTCTAAAAGACATTTACAGAACATTCTACCCCAAAACCATTGAATATACAGTCTTCTCATCAGTGCATGGAACATTTTCTTTGATTGATCACATCCTAGGCCACCAGACCTGTGTCATCAAATTACAAAAAATAGAAATTGTACCATGAATCTTCTCAGACCACAGTGGAATAAAATTAGAAATCAATTCCAACAGAAACACTCAACTTTACACAAAGTCATGGAAGTTAAATAACCTACTGCTGAATGATTATTGGGTCAAGGAGGAAATTAAGATGGAAATCAAAAGATTCCTTGAACTAAATGGCAAAGAGTACACAAGTTATCAAAATCTGTGCAATTCAGCAAAGGAAGTCATAAGAGGAAAATTCATAGCCTTAAATGCTTACATCCACAAGACAGAAAGATCACAAATCAACAATCTAATGAATTGTCTCAAGGAATTGGAAAAGGAAGAGCAAACCAATCCCACACCCAGCAAAAGAAAAGAAATAACTAAGGTCAGAGCAGAACTAAATGAAATTGATAACAAAAGAATAATACAGCAGATTAATGGAATAAAATTTATTCTTTGAAAAGATAAACAACAATGACAGACCTCTCACTAGATTAACCAGAAACAGAATAGAAAGGACCCTTATAAGCTCAATCAGAAATGAAAAAGGAGAAATTGCAACTGATACTACGGAAATACAAAATATCATCTCTGAATACTATAAAAATCTCTATACACATAAACTTGAAAACGTGGAGGAAATGGACAAATTCTTGGAAACACACAAATCCCTAGGCTCAATCAGGGAGAAATATTAAACAGAACTCCTGAACAGACCAATATCAAGTAACAAAATTGAAGCAGCAGAGGTGACTAATATTAACGGTTTATTTTTCCATACTTTTCCAATGTTCTGAAAACATATTGATAGTTCCTCCTGGAATATTCTGAAGTAGACGACAACCATTCACACCTCACTAGCACATATGAGGCACCTGTTATGCTGCACCATCACCACCACCATTTCTCAGTTTGGCCAATCTGATGATTGAAAAATGCATTACCATTATCATCCAATGTGTCCAAATTGCACTGTCAACAATAGTCTCATACAGTTAGGCACATTGGATAAAAGTGTGTTTACAGAGTGAGCTGAAAAGATGTAGATTAATTGCAGCAAAAGCATAGTATGTATAGTGAAAAAAATGCCAAAAACCAAAAAACCCCTTCAGATCTTACTGAACTGGCTTAGTTTACAAAAATCTTTTTACTGGGCCTTAAAGTGCTCTCTAAATACTAACATGAAAATTATGGAATGTAGATCCCTGAGCAGCATCACACTGCAAGCCTTGAAAAAAATGTGGAATCATTTGGAAGTTCTTGTTTATTTCAGGGAATTTTCTGAGACGTGTTTCTCTGCTCCAGAGTTTGAGGAAGTTCTTCCATATACCTTCCTCATTTGGTAGATTGCAACCTGGGCTGTCGAGGGAGCACTCCTATGTAAGGCATTTATTATGCTCAACATTCTTCAATGAAAAGAAGAGATGACATACTGTGTGTTGTATTGGCAGAGATCCAAAATGTTTCAGAGGAAGTACAACAAGGAGGAAGAGACACATGGCCTAAGAGTCAAGGGACATGGGTTCTGGTCATGGCTCAGTCATTGACAGAAAAGAAATAATCTCCCTGAGCGTCACTGTCTTTACCAAGCATGTAAGGAGCAGGGTGTTAGGCTAGCTCAGAAACACTGCAGTTCTAACGTCTGTCCGGTGTTAAGTGCACATGAACTTTGTGTTTTTCTTATAGAAAGATGCATAGTATACATAAACATTTGTAGATCAATGTTTATGACTAAACAACCAAAATATTCCAAACATGGAGACCGCATCTAAATTTCTATAAAGGTAATTGTATATCTCAAATTTTCACTTTTTTCCATATTTTATCTCCTGAAAAGCACCTATCTGTCATGTGAATAGTTTAGGGCTTGTTACCCACGAGAACAACTGGCCTAAATTCATACACTTTGCATGAATGAGCCTTTGAATGCAAACAACCCACAGGAAATAAAATTGAACCTAGTAAAAAAAAAAAAAAAAGGCCAGCAGTGAGTCCTATCCCAAAGTCCCTTTAGCCAGCAAAGGGAACAGAAAAACAAATTCTAGTGAATTTGGGTTGTTTGCATTCAAAGGCTCATTGCCATTGCCAGTGTAAGGTCTGGTGTGACCCACCTTCTGCCTAGTCCCAGCCACCCCCTCCAGGTGCCAGGGCTGTGTGCTGGCCAGAGACCCGTCACTGCCACATGGCACAGACAACTAGGGAAACCGCCACAGTCCAGCACCTTCATTTTGCTGATGAAAATCTCTGGCCAAGAAGAAGCAAGGACCATGCACTCAAGAATCACCACCACTCCATTTTGTATTCTAGGTTTAAAAACTGTCACGAGTGCTTTTACTAGAATTCAGCTTGCTGTGAACAGAGCAGTAGGGACGTGTTGTTTCAAAATTGAAAGTAACACTGGAATCTTTAAGGCATTGGAGAGTAAGGACTCTAGAGCACAAAGCAGTCATTAGAATTTGTTTTTCTGTTCCTTTTGTTGGCTAAAGGAACTTTGGGAGAGGACTTATTGCTGGCCTTCTTTTTTTTTTTTTAACTAGGTTCAATTTTATTTCCTGTGAGTTGTTGGCATTACTTTTGTGCCTTACCATTTAAAACTTACAAAATAACATGTTAAGTTATGTAGAACATGTTAAGTTATGTAGAACATATTAAGTTATGTAGAACTAATAATAAAATGAAACCCAGAGACATCCCTACCTGCCAAAGAAATGAAATATTGTCCATATTTTTGGAGGTCTTGATAGAGGTCCTTCCCCAGTCATACCCTGTTCATTTTTCTCATTGATTGTCTTTACATTTTTTACCAAAATGAATGTATTTCTAAATAATATATTATTTTATTTTGTATAGTTCTGAACTTTCAATGAATAGTGCTGTACTATGAATCATGCTGTACATTTCTACTTCACCTGATTTTCTTTGCCCAATACAAGTTGAGTATCCCTTATCTGAAATTCTTAGGACCAGAAATATTTCAAATTTCAATTTTTTTCAAATTTTGAAATATGTGCACATATATAATGAGATATCTTGGGGATGAGACCCAAATCTAAACATGAAATTCATTAATTTTTCATTTTCATCTTAGAGACATAGCCTGAAGTTAATTTTATACAATATTTTTAATAATTTTGTGCATGAAACAAAGTTTTGACTGAATTTTGACTACTACCTGTTACACGAGGTCAAGTGTTTAATTGGTGGCATAGTGTTGGCACTCAAAAAATTTTGAATTTTTGAGCATTTTGGATTTTGGATTTTTGGATTAAGAATGCTCAATCTGTAGTTTGTCTACATGATTTGCCCTTGTGATGTTTAGCCATAGTTCATTTATTTTAATTTAGGTATGATATGCTGGCCAGCATGTTACAGAGTATTTACTTTCTGCTTGATTGGATGGGGTGTTGTTTCCCATTTTTTGCTGTTATAAAATGCAGGAGTTTCTGTAGGCCATACATCCAGTGGAATTGCTCTGTCAAGGAGTTTGCACCCTTTAACCGGTGCCAGGTTGTGATAAAGTGTTTTCCAAAGTGCTAATACCAATTCACATCCCTACCATGGTTAGAACTACAGTAGGTCCACAGGTACACCATTCCTTGATATTGACACATTTTAAAATTTTGCCTATTTTGGTACGTGGAAAATGGTTTCTCATTTTGGTTTAATTTTTGTTTTCCAAATTATTAAGACAGAAAGGGGAAAATGATAATTTTGGTTAGTAATGAGTACTATCAATAAAATAAAACAGGCAGAGGTGGTAAGGAGCTGGGGGCACTGCAGAGGTTCCTGTGAGGGAGATGGGAGGGACTACAGCAACAGTGGTCTCTGGCTCTACAATTTCCTTCCAGGTACTTTCCTTTTAAATACTGGAACTAAGCATTCTTATCTGGTAAGTAAAAGAGTAACAGAGAAGATTCTCAGCCAGAGTGGGGGACCTAGGCAAGTAGTGTTGGGAGAGAAAACTCTGCTTTGGGTATGAAAAGGGGGTAGGTAGGTGGATAAGCACCTATTCTTGGTGCCTATTTATTCCTCTAACAGGGTCTGAAATAATTTGCATTACAAGATTAGGATTATCACACGTAAAACATAAACTACATCAGAACAGAAAACTAAAAACAAAACAAACAAACCTGAAAAGATGAACCTACCATAAATTGTACAAATATTTTGAACTTAAAAGAAAAGTTAAGATATTTCTATATGTGTGAGAGTTTTTAAAAAATGTGATCTATTGAGTGAAAAAAAGCCCAAGGTGGAGCACTCCCAGCCCTCTTTGTGATGTATTCTATTGTCCTTTGAGCCTTCTCATGTGTGGCCCAAAGGAATCCTTCATTTCCAGAGAGAAAATCATCTTTGCTTTTCCTGCCTGGAACTTACAGCTATGACTCCTAAAAAATTATCTATTTACTGTTGACTAATGGAGTAAAAAGGAGTCAAAGACAAACCTTCCTTCTTTGTCTTGGAAATGTAAATGTCTTACAGCTATAGCAGCAGACTGTTGACAGTGCTGAATGTAGACACACCACTGAAATGAGATGGGTATTTTCTGGCTTCTAGTCAATAAGCAGACAGATCAACCATAGTGTGTGGTCTGGGTCTCCAAGGACCACCATCAGAGTCAATGATTCACTAGAAGGACTGGGTTAAGGGACCCAAAAAAGCTATTATGTTCATAGTTATAATTTATTACAGCACAAGGATATAGATTACAACCAGCAAAGAGAAAAGGTGCATGAGGCGGAGTCTGGGAGAAACCAGATGCAAGCTTCCAGTTGTCTCTCCCAGTGAAGTGCTTAATTCTCCCAGCAACAAATTGCCAATCAGGGAGGCTCGCCAGAGCCTCTGTGTCCAGGGTTTTTACTGGGGTCAGTCACATATGCCCAGAGGGCCCATATGACTGACCTTAACTACTCAGTCTGTAGCCCTTCCTCCCTGGGGCAAACTGATATAGCATTGCCCAGGCCCCCTCCCCAAACAAAAACCTGCATTCACTATAAATCACATTGTTAGCATAAATAACCTATCTGGTGGCATGGCCCAAGGTCTCGGGTCAAGCAATATATTCCAAGCTCTACCAACAGGTATCCAAGGGTAAGGTTTCTCCAGGAAATGTGCCAGGCCTTTCCGAAATTGAGGTTTAAATACCTGCTTTGATTATAACCTTTACTGTGCTGGCTGTTCATGCACTTCCAAAGTCTGACAGAACAGAGTTCCTATCTAACGCTAGGTTTTTTAATGTGTGTGCTTTTTGAAAATTGATATAATCTACTGGATATACAGGAGGAGCAAAAATTTGGATTGAGTATACTTTTTCCAATTTTTTTATGGGCCAAATATACTTCACAATGTCAACATTGACTTAACTTGAGCAGTGCTGTGCAGCTGCCACGATGGCTGTCCACTCCAATATCTTCCATTAGCAACTATGACCCATTTAACAGAGCATTTGCAGTACTAAGATCTCATCAGTCTCTTTTTCCATTCACTTATGAATAAATCCACCAAAATTGATCTAATATGGCCAGATTTTCAACATATTTCATTGTTTCTCTTCAAACTCATTATTTGCAGGTAAATAAAGTCCACGTCCTCTCAAGCCTTCTACAACTCTAACATCCTCAAATGAGTCCCGTCCTTCTCCTTTTACATCCGCATAAGCAGACCATTTTTCTTTAGACAAACACTTTTCTTTTTCCTTTTTTTAATTTACTCACCTTCTTTTATTTTTGACTAATGTAAACTTTCAGTGAAATCCCTGATGTAGTTGATTCTTTCAGTTAGTCTAGAACATACTGAATCAGTTCATAAGTGCTCATCACCCTGAAATCCTATACTTGAAAAATTGTAATTTTCTTAATTGGCTCAAAAACAGTATGATTCAGTTTTATCTGGTAAAGTTAATATGACACACACACACATACCCACACAAACACACACACACACATTTTTAATCAGGAAGAAAAATTCTGTGAAGACATGTCAATTTGAAAGGCATCAAAGCAAATACTAGAAACTACTTTACAATAAAAAGATTAAATAATTGGCAGTTAAATGAGAGAAAAAAGAGGAATGTGCATGAAAAACAAACTAATATAAAGCATTCCAGTTGATAAAATGAAAAACCTATTAAGTTTTTTGGTTTGTTTTCCAAGGAAGTTATGTTTCAATATAAACTTTGAAATACCCAAGACACACATTCCATGTACATTTTAGTTACCAATGGTAAAATTTCAAATTTTGTATGCAAGTTTTATCAAAGAAATATTGGTAGAATTCCAGTAGTTGCAAAATTCTAAGTTTTGGTGAATATTGTAAATATCACAATGGGTTGGTATTGGAAAGTGATGAATTAGGAGAAAATTCATTTCATAAATATATCATCTGATTAAAATTACCAGGTTTGCATGTTCTAAGTAATCTGAGAAAACACACTTAAAAAAAAATGACTTCAATTTAATAGTAATCTGTATATCTTTAGCTGTCATTAGAAAGAAAGAAAGAAAAATGCCTGGGCACAGTGGCTCATGCCTGGAATCCCAGCACTTTGGTAGGCCAAAGCAAGAGGATTGCTTGAGGCCAGGAATTCGAGACCAGCCTGGGTAAGGTAGCAAGACCCTGTTGCTAAAAAAAAAAAATTTTTTTTTTAATGACTGCCCCCCCACACCCCCCCGCCCCATGGTGGCACACACCTGTAGTCTCAGCTACTTAGGAGGCTGAGGCAGGAGGATCCCTTGAGCCTAGGAGTTCGAGGCTGCAGTTGCACCAATAAATAGACAGCCTGGATTTTCTCTAGTCTTGCTGTATGTTAGAAATCCTCTTTTTTCCCCATCCAGAACCGATTTTCCGCTGAAGTACCCAAGTCCTAGGAACAGTTCCCTGAGGCCAAATCTATACTTTGTCATGCGAATATTCTGTTTGAATGGGAGATTACAATTTTACTTGCTGGTCAATAAACAGGCCCAGTGTAGGCCCAGCTGAGGGAGTTGTTAGCGGCCACACATACAGTGAGGCATCAGGATGCACAGCCGACCCCTCCCGGTCGGTGGGCTCACACCTGGGCTCTGGTCAAGGTCATCCTGCCCTAGGGTGAGGGCACTTGGTCACCTGCAGGCGTGGGGGTGGGTGCAGAACCTCCAGTGTCTGCACCAAGCCTTGGGCTCTAAAGGCTGAAGGGTGAGTTTACTCCATAATCTCTCCAGGAAACTGTAGCATCTACAGTCTGGGACATAACCCACCCCCAGACTGATAGCCTGTGACTTTCTGGTTCATAACACAAAACCCTGCTCTTCCTCAAGAAACTCATATTTTCTAGACTACTCAAAACTCCTCAGAGCAAATCCAAAGCAGACTACTTGCCACGCTATGCCCAAACAGGCTTCCTATGAATTCTTCGTGTCATGAAGAACAGCCCAGGGGAAGGGGAGGTGCCTCCGGGTGCTCCAGGGACACCCAGGCAGTCTGGACAGCCCCAGTGCACTGGCTGCTCAGGGGCCGAGAGCCACCCCTGCTCTGAGTTGATGCAAGACTTGGGACAGTGACTTGGCCTCCATAAGTCTGTCTCCCTGTTCTGAACCCAGGACAGCATCCCTGTCACCCTGGGCTGTTGTGGTACTAGTGGCCAGTGGCCTGCATTTCCAGGGTTCTCTCTCCCTAGGTGGGCACCAGCCTGCCCAGGACTTTCCCAGTTTTGCACTGATGCCCCAAGTCTCAGGGACCCACCAGTCCCAGGCAAACCAGGACAGTTGGTCACACTCCCCAACTACAAACTGGCACCTGCCCCAAGTGAAGGCCTCATGCCCTCGGGAGGAACCTGACCCCCCCAAGCTCCGAGCCCCAGGCCCACGCTGTCGGCATTCATCATGTTGTGCAGAAGCAGGGACATCTCAGGCCGTGAAAAACTGCTCTTGAAGGCTTTTCTTGTTTTGCCATTTATAGAGCAAAGTGAAGTTATCAGTCAGAAAAGCATTTATAGGAGACACACAGCTAGCAATAACAGGTTCGCGTGGCCAGTGTGTCTCTGTGACTATTTCATGTGTGACTATTTCACACTCACTTAAACACAAGAAAAAAAGGCTTTCCAGCCCAGGGCCCTGCCGCACAGCCGAGGGGATTGAGGGCATTTGGTATAATTCATAGACTTCTCACTTTCATTTTTCTGCTGCCCAGGAATTACATTCTGCTATTAAATTGTGCTGTGACTGCCTGGCCGGGGCTCTGACTTATTCAGACACAAAAAGGGAGGACCCAGGCCAGGCCACGGGGGCTGAGCGCTCGCCCCTGCTGGACATGCAGCCAACTGCAGGTGCCCCTGAATGCTGGGGGTGAGAACACGCCCCTGGCAGACCCATTTCCTTCTTCCCTGGCCAGTGCCAGTGCCGGTGGCTCTGAGATTGGCCGCCAGTTCCAGGCAAGGAAACAGCCCAGTGTCCAGTCCCTGTGGCAGTCACTCCAGCTCCCTTGGGGCCTTCTCCTACCCTCGGGGTGAGGGCCAGGGTGCAGGCCAGGTGCACTGCTCCAGCTCAGGGGCACATCAGACCCAGACTGGTGCGGACAGGTGAGGCCTGCTGGGTCTGGGAGGGGCGGGGAGCGCCCAGGGACGCCCCATCACATGGTGGAGCCCTGGACCTTCCTTACTAAGGACCCAGTATGTTCCACTTCACTTCGGCTGGGGCTGTTGTCACCCAAATCCTGAAGAGCATTGGGGCCGGCCCCAGACCACACAGCAAGTTGGGGGCAGAGCTGGGTCTCTGGGAGATGCCCTCACCCTCGCCCTTCCCAGAGCTGCTGGGCTGTGGCACAAGGCAGGAGGGGCTGAGCCAGGCCTGAGGGGTGGGCAGGGACCGCCCTGGTCCCCTGCATGCTCAGAGGCTCATGACCACAGTCAGTCCAGGGGCTGGGGAGGGCCCGAGCCCAGGGGCCCAAATGCTTGGGGGCACGGTGCCAACATCACCTCCTCCAGGAAGCTTTCCCTGCCCATGCTGCCCAGCAATGGCCGTGAGCTCCTCCAGCCCCAGGAGTGCTCACTCCCTGCCTGCATTACCCTCTAAGACTGGGGACATTTCTGTTGCAGTCCCAACAGCTTTCCTGGAGATACTTGCTGAATAAATGAATGAGTGAAACCCACTGCTCAAGAGTCCAGATTTGCTGCCGTGTCCTGCCCCCCAGGGCCCCAGCTGCCCAGGCTGGGTTGGGCCACATACCCCGAAATGCCCCCCTCCCTCCACACCCCAGAAACGTGAGAAGTGTGGCAGCCCCTGCAGCCCAGCCCCAGATCTCTGCAAGCAGGGCCCGCACCCTCCCCTGCTCCAGGTCCTGGGCACTCTCAGGTGAGAGATCTCTCTGGAAGCTCCACTAGCCAAGGAAACAATGTCAGGCAGTGCAAGGGAGCAGGCAGGTGGGAGCGCCTCTCCGACTCTTTGTTTTTTCCTTCCCTTGTCACCATTAGCCATTTTCACGGGATAGACACAGAGTAGCCCTGTTAGGGAGCACCATTAAACTGTCGTCTGGGCAGCTGTGTGTGAAGAGGCATCAGATAACCACAGGGGCAGCGCACACCTGAGTCGCACTGGCCCTGAGCCCGGCCAGGTCTCCTACGGAGAGGCTGCACCCAGGGGGACGGGCCCACTGGGGCCTGGTGCCTCCGCCCACCCAGCCAGCCATGGGAGGACTGCCCCAAGGGCAGCCTCCTCTCCCCCAGCCCGCTGTCCCTCAGACCACTGATCCAGTGGCAGTAGAAGTGCAGTGTAGCCCCAGCCCTTGCACCAATGGGGAAATTGAGGCTGGGGGTGGGGAGTTGGAGGAGAGGCAGGACTAGACCCCACCCCCACCCCCACCCTCACCCTAGGGGCATGGATGGCCTTGGAGCCACTGCCTTCCCTCAGCATGTCTGGGAGTTGTGGGGGGTCTGGGAGCCCCAGACGCATGATGGGGTGAGCTTCCAAGCTCCTCTGGGTCCCCAGGGTTCACCTACCTGGCCTCACCGGGCCCACAGGTGCTGAGGCCCAGGCCCAGGCTGGAGGCTGGCTTAGTAGGGAGGTAGGTGGGCAGGATGGGGTGGAAAGGGGACATCAGGGCCTGACCCAGAAGTGGGGATGGATGTGGTCGGGTGGGGCCCAGGCAGCGGTACGTGGCTGTGTAGCTGGAACATGTGTGCGAAAGGCAGGAAGACTGAGCCCTGTCTGAGTGGAGTGTGCGGGAGCCTGTGAGCCAGCCTGTGGGTGGTCAGCCCATACATGGGAGCTGCCAGGCTGAGCTTCAGGGCCCAGGAGGGTGGGACAAGGGTGCAGCCTCCTCAGGACAGAGGCCCCTCTACTCACCTACAGGTACCCCCAAACAGAGCATTCTCAAGCTTACTTACAGACACCCCCAGGCAGAGGGTTCCCCCAACACCCCACAGACACCCCAAGACAGAGTCCCCAGACACCCCCCCAAGCATCTGCAAGCATAGGGCCCCCCAGATTCAGCCCCAGAAACCCCCAGGTAGAGGGTCCCCCACTCACCTGTGACTGACAGCCAAGAGGCCCAGGGCAGGTGGATCAAAGGCCCCACCACACCCAGGACCCAGATACGTGCTCAGGGCACACCTGCCCTAGCGAGACCCGCCCTGGCCAAGCTGGGGCCTAGAGGCTGCCTTCCAAAGGGCTTCATCTGCAAGCTGCAGAGAGCTGGGCACTGAACAGCCACCTGCCCTATCCACCTTCCTCTCTCCTCCCTAAAAGGCAGCTGGAGGTGAGGGGACAGGAACCAGGTGGCAGAGGCCAGAGCCAAGCTGGGCTTACCCACTGGGCAGCCAGGGCCAGTCACAGAGGGCCAGGCCACTGCCAGGCTGGGGGAGAGGGTGAGGCCAGTGCTCTTGGTGAGCCCAGGAAGACCCGGCAGGAAGCTGCAGAGACCCTAGGGCAATGTGTTCTCTGCAGCCAGTGGCTCCGAGATGCTTGGAAATGAACACTTGTTGGGGGCCCCTCACTGACTTAGGGGGGAATGGGGAAAGACACCACCTGGCCCTGAGGGGTGTCAAGGGGCCCAAGGGGGGACCTTGGGGCAGCACTGTCAGGACCTGGCAGGAGCCCTTCTGCATGCAAGAACGGGCAGGATCAAAAGTTGCTCTGCCAAGTATTGACATCTCTCTGCTCCCACCTGGAACACTAATGCTCTGGCTCAGAAATACAGTATTTGAGGGATCTTTTTCATAAAGATCTTTCTACATGGGTGTGGAAATTTAAACACCTGAGTTGAATTGGAAGGCAAAAGTCTCCAAGCCTGTACATCTTAGAGGAAAACAAATTCAATTAAGTGGGATTTTAGCTGTTCCAATAAAATTGGACTCTCCCTTTTTAAGATAAGAGCTCTCTGGTACAGAACCACCTTTATGTGCCATGAGTGTCCACTTATCTTAGAGGCACAATCCTAGCTCAGGACACAATACCCACAACAGGAAATCAATGCATAGTCAAATCAATTGAAAAATATAAAGTAAACTAATATGTGAGTGGAAAATTGACTTCTTATGGATTAAAAGCAGCACAAATACTAGAAAAATCTAACTTTTTAATAAGAGGAAGTGGTTCGGTGGGGGGTTCTGGGGAAAGAGCCCTACAAAGCCCTCTTTGCTTAGAGGACAGGCGCCACTAAAGCAGGAGGCTCTGCCCCCGTGGTCATGGGGAGGATGGAGCATCAGGCCCAAGGCACCCACAACGTGACAGCTAAGAGTTATGAGTACGTATAAGTGCTGTTGTTATAACCACTGATTTGAAGAGTTTATAACTGGACCATTTTAAATGGTGTCATCATGATAACCCTTCGAGGTCACAGGCAGGGATTTGCAATAGCCTGCCAGGCAGATGCATGGAAGAAACCCACAGGCCTGTAAATATTCTAAATGAGGCTGTTCTTCTCTGAAGCATCCACCCAGCCCAGATGCCTGAGACAGGAACGCCCTTCTGTCTGACCCCGGTGGAGGGGCAGACCTGGCCAGCTGGTGGTAACCCTGGACCTAGGGGTGGGAAAGAAACTGCCAGGGAGGCTGGGTCAGGTCAGGGGCCTGTGCCCAACTTTGAGAGGCCAACCCTGCCTCCTGGGTCCCAGACCCCACATGTCCCCGGACCCGGACACCCCATGAGCAGCTTTGACTGAGTGCTCCCAGAGCTACACCGTCCCCCGCCCAACCCCTGACCCTGTCCCCACCACCCCACCACTGCAGCTGGCACCCATGGGCCATGTGCTTCCAACCTGCCTGGGGCCCCTCCTCACTCACCCCCTAGGCTGTCCCGTCTCCACAGTAGGTGGTTTCCCGCCGGCCTCAGTGTGGCCAGCAACTATCTCAGTTTGTTTTTGTTCCCAAATATGCCCTGGAAATGGAACGAGAGCCAAGTAGAACAAGACAAACAAAGGCCGTCCTGCACCCTGGGCTGAAAGGGGAGGGTCTGGGCTAGCTCCAGTGAACAAGCTTCCCGGGCCCCATCCAGGATCCCACCAGACCCTTGCCTGCCCCCCCAGGAACCCACCCAGCAGTGCTTTCACCCAGTCATCACCCGGCTGTGAGCCCCCAGTCCGTGATGGTGAGCCAGGCCCTATCAGAAAGGCCACACTCGGAGGCCATTCCTTGACCAAAACTTGGGACTTTTCTAATTAGTACGTGAATGTCTGCCACAAAATGGGGTTTTTATTGGTGAAAGTAGTGGCTGTTGGCTGTCATGACAAATGCTACAGATGACCTCTAAATGTTGAATTTAAAGGTGGTCAAGATGCATGAATTAGCTAAAAGTTGTTTTTTTTTTAATTTCCCCTCTCGAATATAAGGGATGTAAGAATTTATTCCGGTTCGGTTTTCTCAGTGTCTGTCTATAGTATTTGGTTAATAATATCAACTTTTTGAATGAGTAATGAATGCATGAATGAGTCCTTGAGAGCCCATTTTCATGAGCAAGCTGGATGCCCTCCATCCGGGGAAAAAAGAAAAGTAACTCAAGTTGTTTCAATTTTCTACCAAAATATCAGCCTGACCATCCATGCACGTGATATCCAAGGCACAGGAATCTTTCCCCCAGGCAGCCACACACTCCGCACTCTCGGGCCACTTGGCATCGAGTGGAACAAGAACTGGCAGCTCAGTGGCCCCTGCCCAAACCTGCTCAAGACCATTTCTGTTTGCGGAAACATATTCTATAAGATATGCTACATTTTTACTTTTCTAGGTCTTCAAAGCCCTACCTCTATATTAAGTTAGAACTTTAAAAATCTCTGTATCAAGACAACATACTCTCATCGAGATGCTTGTGTTGTTCCTTGGCCATATTTGGCATTGCTCAGGCAGGGTGGCAGAGTATGCACTTTCTAAGCATAACCCACATAAATATGTTTCTGATTTTTTTTCTTGCTATGATGGCATGTGCTAAATCCCTTCTGAATGATCCTTAAAATTGACTTGAGGTATTATTC
>JAKFHU010000301.1:0-16822 GCA_023783475.1 Daubentonia madagascariensis | reverse complement strand
ATAGGGGGAAAGCTTTCAGACAAAAGGGGCCCAGGGGGCACGGATAAAAAATAAAAAAATAAAAAAAAACTGTGTGAATCATAATAAGGAAAACATGCAAGCATTTTTTTTAAAAAAAACCATACTATCATAAAGTAGAAAACATATACAGTTAATTTTTCCCACTTTTCCGTATTTTGAAATTCTGGGTTTTTTTTTTTTCTGATGTTTTTGTTCTTTTTAAGGTTGGGGGGAATAAATTTTGGGGGGGTAAAATCTTTGAGATGTTTGTGCCTTGAGCCTGGTGAAATCTAGTGCCTCCCTTAGTGGCTTTTTGAAGTTTTGGATAATAAGAAGTATATTTTAAAGAAGTAAATATTCTGATAAAGATTAAGCTCCATTTAAATGCTCAATTTATAAAATGAAAAGAAATTTAATTTTTTTCTTTTATAAAGACTATAGCTTTTATTGACTCTCTAAGTAGCTTATATTAACTAAATGTATGGATTTTTCAGCAGAACAATACTTTATAGTGACATCAGAGGAAAAGCAAGAAAAGCTTGAAGGAAGTGAAAATAAGCACCTACAGGTATAAAAAATTGTAAACTTAAATTTCTGGTTAAATATTGTTTTCTTTGCATTAGTAACATAGGATGACCAAAAGGAAGTTAACATTTGGACTAGCATTTTAGAATTGATAAGGCATAATTTGATATTTAATTTTAAAAAACCTTTTAACAAGTTATAAAGTTTAAAACATTTTTTAAATGAATTATAATTTATAGCTAAATTTTCCCTTGGAATAGAGGCAAGGGATTTGTGGAATTTTGTTTGCTCTTTAATTTTTATATCCTCCTTATGAAAATAGGAGGTTATAAAAATTAAAGGAAGGTAATGTCAAATACTGAATCATATTACTAAGCAATAGAAATTATGAAGAATTTCACAGTGATGGCCACTGAGTTGGACTCATGTTAAAAGAGAATTCATTCTGAATCTTTCCAAATTTACAGTTTTATACTGGCAGTCAGTTATGCCTAGGTTAAATATTTATTCTGCATTGTAGTGTCTTATTCACTTCAGTGTCTACATTCAGGGAGAGAATGGGGTCATAAATCAATCTAACTGGGTATTTAGGGATTCATAACTTGCAGAGTGTTAGGGTACAACAGTAAGTTTGTAACTTACTTACATGCAGGAAATCGGTAAACAGTATCAAAATTATTTCATCCGCTGTCATCAGTGGACGTTAGAATATATTAGAACTGGACTTAAGCAGATAGTCTATGTAGGTATATAACTCTGTCATATTATGGTATCTAATTTGAATTAAAACTTAAGAATTTGCTTTTAATTCCAAGTGTTATTGATTTTGTCTCCTAATCATGTAAAGTTTGCCTGGTCTCCAGTTATTAACCTTTAGAAATAGTACTGAAGTGCAGTGTAGGGGCTCAGTATTTAAGGTATGGTGAGGCAAAATCTTTTTAAGTGAGGAAGCCTGTGTAATACTATTAATCACCCGGTAATTCATTTTTAGTAGATTTTAAACATAATACATTGAGTTTACTCCAAAGAAAAATTTAGAAAGTTTAGTTTGTTGGTTCATGGTTTGTTTGTTTGTTGTTGTTTTTTCTATTTTAGGCTAAGGCAAATTGTTTTTCACTTTGTAGTTACAATCCAGTGATTTGTTTGTAACTAAACATAGATTAAGAAGTTAAACAGTTAAATCAGTTAAATTTTAATTATTTTCTAATATTTCTTTGCCCATACTTGATTAAAGTTATTTTTAAAACATGTCCTCTGACAAAAAACACATGCGAGGAACAAAATTAGTAAATTAATCTTTTACTTTTGCATCTGACAAAAAAATCTCAAGAACTAAAAGTAAATAATGATTGTGATAGAGAGAATGTATGTGTATATTCAGGTTGTCCTTGTGTGCAAAACATGAGGAAATGTGGATCCAACGAGGCAAAGTAGAGTGGAAAAATAATCTCGAGCTCATCACAGATGCGTTAAAGCCAACGTTTGGTGAAATTTGTTAAAAATATAAAATTACTGTTTAACCTGAGTAGGAGTTTCTGCAGGATAACTTTAAAGGAGGACCAAGCTTAAAGAAAATACCCTCTAATTTGACAAATAATATACTTGATGGTGGAAGGAAAAATAAACACCTCAAGTATCTATTGGTGGTATTTCTGACTTTTTCTGAACAAGAAGACCTTAGTGTCAGAAATGTCTTTCCTATCATTCACACTCTAGGTCCCTGGAATATGCTTCTCTGTCATATTCTAAACTTTATTTAAATGAAAATAAATTATACTGTGAAAATGATAACAAACCAGACACTGAATATGTTTTTAACACAGATGAGGAGAATTTTGTAATGATACAGAAGCTATCAAAGCAAGGAACTCAGAAGATACTGCAGTTGAAATGAAAGAACACCAGAGTTTGATATGCAAATGACAAAAAATATGATCCCAAATGCCACTAATTGGAAATTAGATATCAGAAATATGTCTCAGTCTAGTGACCCAAAAAGCCTTTTTAATTTGATGCTTACCTACTGCAAAGAAATGAAACATATGATTCAAACAAAAAGGCACACTATTTTTGCTGTTATAGACAGAAAACCAATACAGAATCTGTTTCAGAAACTATTATATGATAACTGCAATGCTAACAAATACAAAAGCATAAATACTAAATTAGAAAATGTGAGTTCTTGCCCACCACATAGTGACAGAATATCAAAAGCTTATGAAAAAGAAGAATTACAGCAATATATGCAAAGTTTATGAATGAGGTAGGCATATTACAAATAGAGTTCCTGGCTTTGGAGCAGGAAGAAGTTCAACTTCAAAAAGACATAGAGGTCCACCTGCTGCTACTCTTTTTCTCTCTATCTATTGTCTGATCCAGTCTGATTTTGTACTTATGGAAAGGGCATGTGTAAAATGGCATTATCTGAATATGTAATTAATTGTGTGTAGAAATAGATTATTTCTGCTATCTAAATGATGGGAGTTCTGGAAAACGTTCTCATGATCTTTAGGTCCTTAATCATCCTCTGTCTATCAGACTTCAAAGTGGTTTATGAACTGGGAAACTAATTTAGCTATTTACCATGTGACTTTATAATCAGGATGAGCAGAAAGAAAATTGCTAAAAAATGCAATCAGCTCCAGCATTTTTTTCTATTGACTTAAATGTGAGCTGCATTTATTTAAACAATAAAATGGGAATACAATGGGAAGGAAGCAATGATTGAGAACAGTTATAAGAATTTATCTAGGCCTGAGATTTGCGATAAATATTCCTAGCCAAAGGAATCTGTTTATTGTACATTCATATGTGCAAGTGTATTTATTTAACTCAAACTGTTGGTTCTTGTAAATCCATCATGACCACTTTAAATATTTTTGACAACAAATAATATACTTGTACATATTTTTTAAAAATCACCACTGTCAAATGTTTCTGTTGAATCAGATCATTACATTATGTTGTTTAATAAACTTTAATAAAAGTTTTGGCATATGTGATTTTATCCTGAGCCAAAAGTTTAGTATTTGACTCCAAAGTAGAAAGGTGATTTCAGTACATTGAGTTTTGAAAACAGACAAAATCTGGAGATTTTCTTCTTTAAAAGTAAGGTAGGTGAGGCCTCCCAGCCCCTGCTGAGGCAGTAAATTACTTTGCCAAAGTAACTTTTAACTTATGTGATTAATTTCATGAATTTATCTGGTAATTTATCTGATTCAGCATTATGGAATTGTATCATCTCTTTTACGGCCACAAAATGCTAGATCATGGCAGTTTAGGAGCTTTGGACCAATCACTTAATCTTTGTTGGTTTTACTTCCATTATCCATAGATAATGGGGCTGAAGTAGATAATTACTTATATTGTAAATACTCTACCTCTAAAATTTGATGGTTACTGAGAGTGAATTTGGAAAGCATCTCGTTTTCCAGAATTTCACACCAGCAATTCAACAGTTTCACTGTGTTTTTTGTGTCATGGCAAACTTTGGTTTGAGCAAGTGCCTTCACTTTTGTGATATCCCAGGATCCAATTGAAAAAGAAAATGATAAAATGAAGTGGGGAGAAGTATAGCTTCATGCAGAAAGGAGGAAGCTTCCTTTCTCTTCCTGAAGACTGACAATGTCACATTCTCTGAGTCTGGCTGTTTAATGTAAAATCCAGGTGTGAAAGATAGAAGATGAGATTACTGGATCAAATGGAAGGTCGACTTTTGTTCTTTGAGGAATGTCCATACTGTTTTCCATAGAGGTTGTATGAATTTGGAGTCCCAAACAGCAAATAAGCATTCCTTTCTGTCTGCATCCAGGCCAGCATCTGTTGTTTTGGGACTTTTTGATAAGAGCCATTCTCACTGGACTTAGGTGATATCTCATTGAAGTTTTGATTTGCTTTTCCCTGATGATTAGTGACATTGAGCATATTTTCATTGTTTATTGGCCATTTATCTATCTTCTTCTGAGAAGCTTCTGTTCATGTTTTTTGCCCACTTTTTAGTGGGGTTGTTTTTTTTCTTGCTGATTTCCTCAAATTCTTTGTAGATTCTTGTTATTCGTCCTTCCTCAGATGTATAGCTTGTGAATAATTTCTCCCATTCTGTAGGTTGTCTGTTTGCTCTATTATTTCCTTGGCTGTGCAGAAGCTTTTTAATGTAATCAAGTCCCATTTATTTATTTTTGTTGTTGTTGTGACTGCCATTGGGGTCTTCTTCATAAATTCTTTGCCTAGGCCGATATCTAGAAGAGTTTTCCAACATTTTATTCTAGAGCTCTTACGGTTTCATACCTTACATTTAAGTCTTTTATGCATCTTGAATTAACTTTTGTGAGTGGTGGAAGATATGGGTCCTGTTTCATTCTTCCACATGTGGCTATCCCACTTTCCCAGCAACATTTATTGAATAGGGATTGTTTTCTCCAATGTATACTGTTGTCTGCTTTGTGGAAGATAAGGTGGCTATATGTAGATGGTTTTATATCTTGGTATTTTGTTCCATTCCATTGGTCTGTGTCTCTGTTTTTGTGCCAATACCATGCTGCCTTGGTTACTATAGCCTTGTAGTATAGTTTGAAGCCCGGTAATGTGATGCCTCACAATTTGAAAAAGAAGTCATTTTATCAAAAAGACATCTGTACTCAAATGTTTATTGCAGCACAACTCACAAGTGCAAAGATTCGGAATCAACCCAAATGCCCATCAATTCATGAGTGGATTAATAAAATGTGGTATATGTATGCCATGGAATACTAGTCAGCCACGGAAGAAGAATGACTTAATGTCTTTTGCAACAATCTAGATGGAACTGGAGATCATTATCCTAAGTAAAGTATCTACAGAATGTAAAAACAAACACCACATATACTCACTATTAAATTGGAACTAATTGATGAGCACACGTGTACATAGAGGGAAGTAAAACAGTGGAAATCAAGCAGGGGGTGGGGGATTCCAGGATGGGTGAAAACCTACCTAATGGGTACAATGAACACTATCTGGGTGACAGGCACAATTATAATCATTGACTCAAGCATTATAAATGTGATCCATGTAACCAAAAAGATTTGTACCCCATAATATTTTGAAATAAAAAAATAATAAAAGAAGATAAAAGATGCCATGTTTTGTGTCTTTGTCTTTTTATTTCTCAATTTCTGTCAGTCACATGGGGTGAAAATTCATATTAGATAGTGAAGGGTAGATGGTCATAAAACAAAAAATTAAGAAGAACCCTTTTTGAAATTTTGGGAAATTCTGTTTCATTCACTCAAACAGAAATGAAGCAGACTTTCCAAAAATTTCAATGACTATAATTTCAAATTATGGCAATTACATCTCATAATTGTATGATAATACTTATATATATAAAATGATAAAATTAAAGTAAGGACAAAACATTTTTACTGACTATAATCGTGACAATTAAACTAAGTGATAAAATCAATGAAAACAAAAAAATCTTTTTTTTGAATAAAGTAGTAACAATTATCCTTCATATCAAACTTTCCATCAAGGTTAAAAAACAAAGGAGGAAGCACAAATTTAATGAGATGGAAGTATCTAAAATCCTCTGTGATTATGCAGCCGGTGACAGTAATGATGATGGATTAATCCAACAAAGAAAGGTTGGAAAAACTGGTAATCAGCAGGTTACTAGGAAGGAGAATGAAGAGTGGGACAGGTGAGCCTGTAGCCATATGTACCAGTAGATATTTGTTCTTGTACTGTAAAACTAATTCTAATTTTGGCTAATATTCATGATTAACAAATTTTATACTTTTGCTAGGGATATTCAGCCTAGCCTGATAATTAGAATAATGCATATTAACAAACAATGAGATACCACTTTTTCCAATCACACTGATATTTTGTTAACAAAATAATGACCACTGTTGGGAAATATGAGGAAAAAGGTATTCTGATACACAGTTTGTCAATGAAATTGGTAAATCCCTTTTGACAGGTAATTTAGCAATGGGCATCAAAATTTCAAATATGTCCTTCATTTAACCTAAGAGCTGCAATGCTAGGAGTAGATCCTGCAGGAAAACACGACTCATGTAAACACACAGACATGTTAACATTTATCATCTATGATATATACATACAATAAACCAATCTGTGTGTGTTATATATATATAAAACATATATAATATATATTAAGATATATATGTATGATAAGGATATTTATATAAATATGTAATCTATGTATATTGCATAAGTTTATTATAGTGTCATATCAAAAATTTGGAGATACTCTAAATACCTATCAGTAAGGAAATACTTAAATTGCCATACCCATAAAATAATGTGGTATACACCATTATTTTAAATGAGGTGAGATGTCTAGCATACTGATCATTTCCTAATTGAAGTATCCTTAAAGCATTTAGTTTAGTGACACATCTTAAGGAAATTTTGTTAGAATTTTTCAAATATCTGCTGAGTTGCAAAAGGCAGCTACATGCAACCTTGGCATTCTACCTTGTTACCAAGAAAGTTGCAGGTTATTAAACTTTTGTTTTCTACTCTCAATGCATGAGGGCCCAAATATTGGAACTTCAAATTAATCTGAATATCACCAAGTGATTGCATGTGGACAATTGCATTCCATATAAACATTTCAATATGTTGCATAAAACCTATTACAATACATAAAGGATGTTTGATCTACTAAAAAAGGAGTTGGCCAACTTTTCCTATAAAGAGCCAGATAGTAAATATATTTTAGACTTTGTAAGTCATAAGGACTCTGTTGTAGTCCAAAATCTGATAGAGAAAATAAGTGAATGGGCATGACTGTGGTCCAACAAAACTTTGCTTATAAAAACAGCCAGTGGGCTGGATTTGGCTCACATGTACTAATTTGCTAACCCTTGTGCTAAAACCAAGGTGCTGCTAATTCAGCAAATCTTTTTAGAGATAGCCTGCATGCATGCATTATCGTTCCTTTTAAAAGATTATGTATTTCAGTATGTGCCACACCATATTATTCAACAGACCTCATGTTATATAATTTACAAAAGTTCAGTTTACAAACTAAGATTTTTTTGCATTTTCCCTTTTTTTTCTCGTTATGAAATCCAATACTTTAATATGACTAATTAGTTTGTATATTTAGTGAGTATAGAATATCCTAGAGTTGGATGATTTTTATCAAGCAATAAATACTTCCCTTGAAACTTTGGTAATTCTTTGGTCTTTATTTATAATCATGAGCAAAATGATAATCAGCTCTTATAGAAATGTTCAAGTGGTCTTTTAGATGTGTTATTTTATAAATTTATTACTTAATGCCTTGGTCTGGCATTTTAAAAGATGCCATATATATAATTTCAAAAACCCTTAAAGTATTGAAATATACTAAATAAATATTATATAAGGATTAAAAATACAGCTAAAGCAGAACAGAGTTAGATCATCCATGATCCTGTCACTTAGGTATGATGCCCTTGAAAGAATTCTCTATACTCACAGGCTCATATTTTCATTTACTCTTGCATTGACTTCAGTAATTTTCACTCCAGTCACTCCTCCAAAATTGTTTTTCTCAAGGTTTCCACTGATTTCTATTTTACAAATCTAGACATAATTTCTCAGACCTCATTTTATTGACCTATCAGCAATGTTTGGCCCAGTGGAGAACTCTCTCCTTAATAACCCTTTCTTCACTTGGTGTTCAGGATATCACTCACTCACCTGGTTTTTCCTCCTGCCTTTCTAGTCCATCTTTGTCTGTTTTGTGGACTGCTCCTCATTCCTTTACACACTGAAGTTTCCCAGGGCTCAGTCCTCAATCAGCTTTCTCATGACTTTTACTACCTGGTATATTCTAAAGATTTCCAAATTTTTATCTCCAGCCCAGATTTCTCTTCTTAATTCCAGACATGTACACCAACCTGCCTACTTGACACCTCTCTTTGGTTAGCTATTGGCTGTCACAAACTCATCAGGTCCAAAGTTGAGCAACTGATGTTCCTCCTCATTCCTCCCCTCATGCAGTCCTTCCTTCTTGACTTAATGGCATGTCTTCCAGTTGCTCTGCCAAAATCCTCACTGTCATCCTTGACTCAGCTGTCACTTACAGCTCACATCTAATCTGCAGCACATCTCGTCAGACCTACTGTCAAAATATATCCAGCAGCCAGTCACATCTTCCATGCCCAAGCGACCACCATCTGCTGTCTAGATGAGTGGGATGGAAAGCGGATTGGTCTTCTTGTTTCTCCTTTTAAAAAATCCTCCTCCCAGCAATTCTAACCCAATGGACCTATTAAAGTATAAGTCAGATTATATCATTCCTCTGCTCAAACGCTCTAACTGCCTTCCATTTCACTGGGAGCGTGTTTTACAGTTCTTCCTAATACCAAAAGGGCAGTACAAGATTTAACCTGTTACCTGTCTGACTTAAATTTCTATTTTCTATCCCTTTTGCTCTGCTCCAGCCACGTGGGACTTCTCACTATTCCTTAAACACTCGGGCACACTCTGTCCTTGGCCGTTCCCTCCCTCTGGGAGGCGTTTCCCTCAGCTCTCCTCCCGGCTTGCTCCTGCCATTCATTGGGGCCTTTACTTCAGAGCCACTAGCTCAGCACGGCCTTTTCTGGTCATCCTGATATTTCCACCACCACCACCCACAACACAGAAAATTTCATTTCCCTTCTTTAGTGTTTCTTCTCTAACATACTATGTTGTTTGCCTGTCTGTTTTGTTTATTGTTATTGTGTGTTTACTTCGCTCTCATGAGTAGGAATTTTGTCTGTTCACTGCCATATCCTCAGTGCCTACAAAAGAGCCTAGCATATAGTAGTAGCTACTCAACAAACATTTATTAAATGAGCAAATGGGTTTTCCCTGGGTGTATTGTTTTAAACATTAGACTAATTTTCACTGAAAAAAGTTTGATGTGGGTTCATTCTAATAATTTTACGTGGCAATTATATGTATCTTTTAGATTCTATTGGCTCTTTCTAACAAGCTATATTCTCTATATTAATGTTTATCCATTTAGGGATAAAAACTCAATATTGTGGTTACTCACTATTTATTCTTTTACTGGAAATTGTCATAGTTTTAATTATAGTAAGATGGATCAAAGGAATTGCAAAATTAATTTGTATTTTATTAGGAAAAGTAAAATATAAGGGTGGTAAATTGAATGGAAAAACAAACACCACATGAACTGTCTAATAATTGGGAGCAAAAGAGTGGGCACCCACAGGCACAAATAGATCATAAAGGTCATTGGAACCCAAGAAGGGTGGAGGGTGGGAGAGTCTGAGGGGTAAAAACTTACTTATGGGGTACAATGAACACTATTCTCGTGATGGGCACACTAAGAGCCCCAACTTAAGCAATATACTACTATGAGGTACCTATGTAACAAAAACATTTGTACCCCCTTAATATTTTGAAATAAAATAAGTAATTACCATATTTCTGCTGATAAACCCAGCTTTTTATATTAGGATTAGACACTAGGCTAAAAGTATACAAAAGTTACCAAATTATTTTATTTCCAAATAAAATCATAACTAATTAGGATATTGCTATTTTGAACTACATACAAAGACACATAGGTATTTTAAAAGTGAGTTTTTTTCACCAAGATATTTTTCTGAATTCTTCTTACATTCGTGTTATATGTGCCTCATGCTATTTTTCAAACCTCGTTCAAATTAAACATTATCATATTTAAAGGAAAAACCAAGAAAAAGCACTAATCTAATTATTACTCCCATACCTAAGAGTCATTGCTTGTAGACAGTGAGCTCCAGCCTTCTAGTATAGCATTCGAGTTCAGTGTAGCTTTCATCTCCCATGATTTTCTTCCATGTATTTTATATTTTTCCTTTCAAGTTCCTAGGAACCACCTAGACATGATGTGCCTCATTTTGGTGCTCACATTCTATTCTTAAGTAGAATGGTTTTATCCCACTTTATTATGGCCTGGTGAGCTCCTCTTATATTTTTGCTCTTCTGTGAAGTCTTCTTTGTGCTCAGATATGAGTTTTCATAGATCACTTCTTACATATCACTTTGTATCATAAGTGTCTACTTACCTGTTTTTTGAAGCAGGGAATATACATTTCTTTGTACATTGTGGGTACCCCATAAGTGTTTTTTTGAATTAATCAATGAATTGAGATGGGAAAGAGTTGGACTTTTACAAAAAGAAATTGTGTTTTTATTGTTTGTCAGTAGAATTATTAGAAAACATTGGCCTTTGAATGGATTTTTAAAGCAGCAGTCCTGACTTTGCATATGAAGGAAGTAAAGAAAAACGGACCTCAGAAGAATCTGTGATGACACCAGTGTTTGAGAAGGCCAATGTGATGACTGGTGGTCTCCTGCAAGTGAAGGGTGACAGCAGTTTAAGTGAAATCAGTGAGGATGAAGGAGGGAAAAATCTGAAAGTTCTTTACTTCCCTGTGAAGTAATGTTAGCAGTGCTCACGATTTCTGGAAACAGAATTATGTAGCCTACCAAAGACAGGGAATTCTCAACTGTATCAATGCTGCTGAAAGGCTGATAAAGACTAGTGACTTTGACAAGGAACAATTTCAATAAAAAGTCACCATGGAACCCTGGCTGTAGTTGATAAAGAGACAACCCCTGAAAGAATTTTTGCTGGGAAAGGCAATAGAAAAATGGGTGATGAGTGAAGAAGAATGTGGGATTCAAGGGAGTTTTCTTTCATTTTTTACTTGAAAATAGAAGCTTTTTGAGTATGTTTGTATGCTGTTGGGAACGATCCAGTAGAGAAGAACATGGTTATCTAAATTAATTTTGTTTGCTTGTCTAAGCACCAGAAAGCTTGTTCCATTATCTTTTAAAGCTGTGTAGTAAACTAATTGTCCTTAGAACTTCTATTCATGTTTAGTTTTCTGGTAAGAGCTTTGTTCCTTCAGAATTGGTTCAGAAATGGAATATTCTAATGTAATTGAACATGGAAATGATGACCTAAAGGTTAAACTATCATACATCATTTTTTGAAATGATGTACTAATAAAGATACAAAACTTAGTCCATACTGAATTTAAAATAGAATGTAAACATTTCTTGAAAATTGTATATATTATAATACCTTTCACAGTAGCATCGTGACTAGCTATGATTTTGTGAGGTACTCTAAAATATCAGGGGTATCACAGTTACAGTTTAGATTTTGGGTGAAGGGGAGGATTTGGTTTATGTACAATAGAAAAACAAACTATTGACAGTCTATCCCAGATTATTACTTTTGGATTATAAATTTACAAAGTATAAAAATCATGTTTTCTTATACCAACAGTGTCATGGACATGTATTGTGTGCTTAGTAAGTGTTTGTAGAATGCATGAATAAACAGTTGAATAGATTAATAAGTGGCTGATGATGAGTTTCTTTAGAAAAAAATAAATTTTGATTTTATTGAAAGTAGGTTTCCCTAATTGCCTAGATATAAAGGCTTTTTATATTTTAAAAATTGGCAAGATTCAGAAATTTTTATTTATAATTATAGCCAGAAATGGAAGAATTGAATGGATTTGTCTGCTATCCTATCACTTAAAAACAGTTGAAAACAAATATGATTTTCACAGCATGTTATGAAACACATGTTTTTGAGCCAGAATTCTTGGGTTTGAATGCTGTGGCTGCTACTGACCAGCTGTGTGTGCTTGGGCAAATTCCTTGGCCTTTCTGTGACTAGTTTCCTCCTTTATAAAATACATAAAATGTTACCTACCTCACAGAATTGTTGTGAGGATTAAAATTAGTTTAATACATGTAGAGAACTTTAAATAACACATAGTAACTTCATAGTAACTCCTGAAAATGCTGACAAAAAACATTATTAAAAAAGAATTCCTCTCATATAAGCAGTTAGTAATATATTGCAAATAAGTTTTAGTGTCAGTAATGCTTATCTTATTGAAAAAGACAATGACAAAAAACCTGGTATATTTCTTTCTATCAAATAATGCAAGTAATATGTTTTCCTTTTACTTTGTCAGAAAGCTTCATCTAAATTTAATTCTTTGTTATGATATTATTTGTAGCATGTTTTCTTCATCTCTTAATGTTACTCTGTTTATACTTTAATTCCCCTTGTATAAAATTATTGTATTTTACATTATGTATAAAAAAACTAAACACTTTATAAATAGGAGAAATAAAGGAAAAATGCAGAGATTTTTATTAAACAGTAATAGTTTTAGATATTTTTTTATTTTACGTATTTACTATTTCCTGAAATTAATTATTTGTTTTTTTAGGCCTGCAAAGAGAACATCTAAGACAAAGCACAAGGTATTATAAAAAAATCATCAAACATTATTGTTAAAAAATATATTATATAAGGTAAAGTAAAAAAGTAAAGAATTTTTTGTTGTAATACATTTACTTTGAAAAAGTGATTAAGGAACCATAGCCATAGACAAAGATACCCTTTTAACACAAATCAGTATTTTTAAGAAGTATCTGTGGTTTTGCGCATATAAAAAATGTATAATTACCACTTTTGTACATTTAGTCTATGCTTTAAATATTTGGGGAACATTTTGAAACAATGTTATTTATTTTATAGGTGGAAAACAAAATACATTGTGTGGATGACCTGGATGACTTAACTTGGTCATCCGCGGTAGCCTCAGAAGATTACGAGTTGTCTTCCAGTAATTATAAGACTTTGACATTGCTCATTAAACAACTTGGAAGGCATTGTAAAGGTAGGACCATTGCATCAGTATAAGGCCTTTTTTATATATCCTATAGTAGGTAGTGTATGCACACATTGCTTAGCACTGTACCATGGAGCACTGATGTGTTATAGTGACATTTATCTCAGAAATATGCTTTATGTTAAAATAGAATGAGAACCAGCATATGTTATGTACTCTCAGTGAAAGAGCTGTGAGAATTCCATGTACTTTTCTCAGTGTGAATGGCACTCCCAGTTTTCTGTTGACCCTGCTTCTCTCCTATGTCTTTACCCAAGGTCGGGTTACCATTGTCTTCCACCTGGAATACTGCAGTAACCTTAGAACTATTTTTCTTGCAACCCCAACTCCTGAGAACAAGCTCTACTCTGCAACCATATTATGTACTTTTAAAAATTTAGATCTGAACATGTTACCCCTTGTTTAAAACCGAGCTACCACTTCTCATTGATATAAGGTTAAAGATCTCAGTTCTACCTTTATCCTGCATCATTTTATACCCTTCTTTCTCTCTGTGTCCCAGCCACTGTCTTAGGTGTTTGTCCCTGCAATGAGTGGCTTTAGTGAGGTATAATTGATATATAATAAACTGCATATTTATAAAATGTACAATTTCATAAGTTTTGACATGTATACACATGTGAACCCATCACCATAATTAAAAGAGTTAACATTTCCATCACACACAACAGTCTCCTCATGGCCCTTTATATCCCCTTATGAAGAAACTGCTAAATATTTTCCAAAGGATCTGTGCCATTTTCCATTCCCATCAGCAGTATACAACAGTTCCAGTTGCTCTGTATCATCACAAACACTTAGTATTATTACTGTTTTCTTATTTTTAGCCATTCTGATGAGTGTGTATTGTGCATATCATTGTGGTTTTAATGTGCATCACCCTAATGACTGATAATGTTGAGCATCTTTGCACGTGCTTATTTGCCATCTGTACATCTACTTTAGTGAACTGTCTTTTCAAATCTTTTGCCATTTAAAAAATTAGGTTGTTTGTTCTTCTATTTATTGAGTTTTAACAGTTTTTTAATATTCTGGACACTGTTTCTTTACTAGCTGTGATTTTTGCAAGAAATTTTTCCAGTTTTTGATTTGACTTATCATTTTCTTAAGAGTATTTCAATGAAGTCCAGTTTATCTATCCATTTGTTTAATTATGAATTTTTCTTTGTCATAGCTAAGAAATTTTTACATAGTACAAGGTCACAAAGACTTTCTCCTATGCTTGCTTCTAGAAGTTTTATAGTTTCAGTTCTTACATTTAGACTTATAACCCATCTTAAGTTCCTCTTTGTTCATGGTTTGAGATTTGGATTCAAGTTCAGTTTGGGCATATGGAGATCCAATTGTTCCAGCAGCATATGCCAAAAAGGCTATCCTTGCTCCACTGCATTGCCATTGTGCCTTTGTCAAAAAGACATTGGCTGTATATATGTGGGTCTATTTCTGGATTCTCTATTGTGTTCCATTGATCTGTGGTTGCTCCTCAACTATAAGGCTACATACATCCTTATAAACCCATTATAATTAAAAATCCATTTAATGCCCCCAATAAACCCATCATAAGGTTGAAAAATTTTACGTCAACCATCTTAAGTTGAGGATCATTGGTATTTGGCTGTTGTTATATAAGGTGAGCATGCCTATTGCAAATATCTGAAATTTGAAAGGCTCCTAAATCTGAAATTTTTTGAGTGTTGACATGACACAACAAGTGGAAAATTCCACACCTGACCTCCTGTACAAAAACTTTGTTTCATGCACAAAATTATTAAAAAGCTTGTATAAAATTACCTTGAGGCTATGTATATAAGATGTATATGAAAATAAGTGTATTTCATGTTTAGATTTGGGTTCCAACCCCAAGATATCTCATTACGTATATGCACATATTTCAAAATCTGAAAGAAATCTAAAATCTGAAATACTTCTGGTCTCAAGAATTTTGGATAAGGGACACTTAAGCTGTGCTGGTATCATGCTGTTCTGATTACTATAGATTTACAGCAATTCTTACAATGAGCCCTCCAATTCTGTTATTTTTTCAGGGTTATTTTGGCTCTTCTAGATCCTTTGCATTTGCACATACATGTTAGAATCAGCATGTCAATTAAAAAAAAAAAAGCTGCTGGCCTGCTGGGAATTAGGTTGTGGTTGTGATGCATCTATAGGTGAATTTTGGGAGAATTAACATCTTAACAATAGTGAATCTTTCCACTCCTGAACAAAGTGTATTGCTGCATTCATATAGGTCATATTTAATTTTCTCAGTAATAGTTTGTATTATTTAGCGTATATAGGTCCTTCCCAGTTTTATCAGATTTATCTGTATTTTATTTTTTTGATGAAGTTGTAAATGACATTTGTAAAATTTTGGTTTTATTTTTTATTGCTAGTATTTAGAAATACAGTTGATTTCTGTATGTTGATTTTGTAGCCTGCACCTTGCTAAACTCACTTATAAGTTCTAGTGGTTAGTTTTTTTGGTAGATTCAGTGAGATTTTCTACATAGAGTGAAGGTTGTCAAAGCTTTTCTTTCTCAAACTACTCTTTTAGTAAAGATAGTAAATATTTTAGACTGGTGGCAAAACACTCTCTGTTGCAGCTAATCAATTCTGCCATTGTAGTATGAGAGCAGTCATAGACAATACATACATTAATGAACATAGCTGTGTTCCAATAAAACTTTACTTACAAAGAAAAGTTTACAAGAAGCTCACAGGGTGGAGTTTACCCACCCCTATTATTGATCATGGTTGTCAATAAAGACAGTTTTACTTCTTCCTTCCAGTTGGGAAGCCTTTGATTTCTTTTTCTGGCCTCACTGTATTGGCTAGAATCTTCAGTACAATGATGAATCAAAGCAGTGAAAGCAGACATTCCTGTGTTTTTCCTGACCTTATGGAGAAAGCATTCCATTTTTTTCCCATGACGCATGTTCACTGTAAGTTTATCATAGATGCTGTTTATCATGCTGAAGAAGTTCCCTTGTATTCTTAGTTTGCTGAGAGTGTTTTTTAAATCAGGAATAAATGTTGAATTTTTTCAAATGCCTCCATCTACTGAGATGATGATATGATTCTTCTCTTTTAGTTTGTAATATGGTGACTAACAGTGCTTTTTGAATGTTAAATCAACCCTGTGTTCCTGGGATAAACCTCATTTGTTTATGATGTATTATCCTTTTAATATATCATTTTAATATTTCATTTGTTAAAGTTTTATTTGCAATTTTTAAAGACTTAAATTTTGCTGTTTTAGGTTCACAGCAAAACTGAGAGAAAGGCACAGAGATTTTCCATGTACACCCTGCCCTGACACACTCATAGCCACACCCATTTGTCAATATCCCTCACCAGAGTGCCACAGTTGTTACAATTGATTAACCTATGTTGACACATCATAATCACCCAAAGTCCATATCTTACATTAGGGTTCACTCTTGATGGTGTACATTCTATAGGTTTGGACAAAGGTATAATACCACCTTGTCATCATTATAGTATCATATGAAGTATTTTCACTGCCTAAAAATCCTCTATGCTCACTCTGCATATTTATCCTTTCTTCTCCTTCC